>JAVIAB010000041.1:40218280-40425780 GCA_032433765.1 Megaustenia siamemsis | reverse complement strand
ACCCATCCACCCATCCACCCATCCATCCACCCACCCATACACCCATCCACCCATCCACCCATCCATCCACCCATCCATCCATCCATCCTTCCGTACATCAGTAGGTATGAATATATATCCAATCATTTTTCTACAAACAAGATAAAAAGGTGCAGATTATCATCACCGTTATTTGTTGTTACATTACCATGAATCGTAATGTATTTCTTTCCCCTTTAACTTTTTCCGCACTGAAGCTCTTTATCATTGCAACGAAGAAGATTTCAGAGACACAATTTGCCATAATTTAAAAAATTAAACTACGTATTTATATTTATCTACTCTATAATATATTATATATGAATTTTTAGGTAATTAAACAAGGAATTAGATTTTACCAACACCAAGATGATACAAGGCATATAAAAAGATTATAGTTTGATGACAGTTTACACTAATCAAATTGAGATTGACGCACTGTGCGGTGAAACGTATTGAAAGGGTTAAATCGAAAACAACATTCAAATAAAATAAATTAATAAAGTACAGTTTTATCCATAAACTACTTATGATATCACCATCTACTTGCATATTTACAACACATACAATGTCATTAAATCTGAAGTTAAAAAAAGAGTTCAATGTGTGTGCATGCCTAGTTTCTATTAAAACGATCTATTTTCTTTCCTCCAATTGCGTATGTTACTATAGGCACGAGGGACGGGCTATTGGCAAGTAAAAGCACGGCTCGAAATAAAATATGAAAAGAAAGAAAACTTCAGGGGCTGTCGGTCGAAGGAAAACATATTAAGCAAAATCGCGCGAGTTAGCTCCTTGGCGCATATTCGCCGAGTCTGAGCGCGCGTCAATGTTTTGTTTCTCTATTTCAGTCGCTTCACGGACTAATGGCAGCTGAAATAGAGATATAGCTGGCACGTGCCGTGGGAAGAGATCCCCTAGAGTTTGAAACTAAAGAAGCATGCAGTGCCGGGGAGATCATGAACTCTGTCGAGTTTCTGCGATGCTTCACGCTGGGCATGGCAGGAGTTCAGCCATGTAGACACGGATCAGAGCATTTTTGCCAGAATAGATGGCGGATGACACGGCTAACAAACAAAAAAGAATAAATAAATAAATACAAGCAAAAAATGGCATAAAAAAAATATTTTTAAAAAAGCTAGAAAAGTGCATTAAGAAGACAAAGATAATTAGAATTTTAGGAAAATAAATAAAACACGGGAACATTAATTGGATACGCATTCAGAAAGGCATGTTTTAGGGAGTAAAAAAGGAGCTCATTGGTGTAGGTATGCACTCAGGATTCTTCTGTGTCGTTGTCTGTTTTTGTAGGTCTTTGTACTCTCATTCAACACTCGTCTCAGGGTTTTAAAAGAATCTTGAAGCCATATTTTCTGCCCATCTACCGCTCTTTTATGTTTATGAGATCGACGTACAGTGATAGTCTGTTCCTTGTGAGGTTCATTACCGGCAGTTGGCGATGATTGGACAAACGACAGTCTTATGGTTTTTAACTATTGTCTTCTTCCTTTTTCTTAGCATTCACCCGTTAAATGGGCGGGGATGCGCTCTGTCGAAAGTATAACGGCGATATCTGCGCCTTTCGACGCCACTCATTCGTTTGCGACGTCGATAGATTTTCCCGCCTGCGACCATTTTTTGCCTACTTTTTTTAAACAGCCAACAGTGCTTTAACATGCGCCCGGGGACCTCCTGTTTTTAGCTGGTGTCCTTGACGACAAGACTTCGGATCTCACTACCAAAAGAGGGCTAGATATCGGATATCACTACCCAGAAACGGCTAGACATCGGATATCACTACCCAGAGACGGCTAGACATCGGATATCACTACACAGAGAGGGCTAGACATCGGATATCACTACACAGAGACGGCTAGACATCGGATATCATTACCCAGAGACGGCTAGATATCGGATATCACTACCAAAAGAGGGCTAGTCATCGAATCTCATTACCCAGAGACCAGGGGTGGGTAAAACCATGGAAAAAAAAATCACGAATTGGAAGTTAAAAATTGCACTTTTCTGCGAGAAGATTCTAGCAACCCAGGACCTTCTTTTCCAGCTCTTACTGCTAGACCACCTAGTTCCAAATCTTATTGTAAATAGATCAATGACAGCACAAAGCTGCTTCTTCTATCTAAGAAGTGAAACAACTGCCCACTAGTACGAGAACTGTACAATCTTGCTTGTGCTTCTAAATGAAAGCAAACAATTTCTAGTTAACCTCTGTCCGCCTCTGTTGCATTTAAACGTCGCTGGAAAATGTCGTTTTATGATCAGTGGAAAAAAAATATATAAAATTGTGTGATGCAGGTTCACTGGAAAGAAAAGAATACGTACACAGTTACAAACGTTTCGGCCAGAGACCTTCGTTAGAATGGCAAGACCTGAAGCACGTGAGCGACGATTACATACACACGTTTCTACTTAGCTTTAGTCAGAGCCTTGTGGAGTCATCCTCATGAAGTTCATCTGTGTGCCGATTCTGATAAATACTTAGAGGTGTGGCTAATGTAAGGTATTCCTCGTGATGGCTATTACTTCAAAGATCCATCATTCATCCTCATCATGTACCCTGCCGGTTGGCGTAGGCGATCATGTCCCTCCACAATCATCTATCTACAGTGCATCGTATCAGTTCCGTTGTTGACTGTTTTCCATGCCATGACACCAAGCTATCCAGTATTTTCTCTCTTTGTCGTCCGCGATCTCTCTTTCCTTTTATTTTGCCAGTTGTAACCAAGTATTCCAACTTTCCTCTTCTTATGATGTGTCCGAAAAATGTTGATTGCTTCTTTCTGATGTTTTTAAGAGCTCCCTTTTTGTGTTGGCTTCCTCATTGGTCTTTTTATCTGTCCAGGGAACTTTCAACATTCTTCTGAGAAATCCCATCTCTGTGGCCTCTAATCGTCTTTTCATTTGTTTGTCTACTGTCCATGATTCGCTTCCATAGGTCAGAATTGGTTCTATATAGCACCGATGAACTCTCTTTCTCATTTTTATTGACACAGATTTTTTGGATAAGATATTTTTTATTTTCTGAAATGCTATTTTGGCCTGAGCTATTCTGCTTTTTATTTCTGTGGTGCATCACCCATCTGATGTTATTATTGTGCCCAAGTATTTGAAACGTTGTACTTGTTTCAGATTTGTCTCGTTTATTTTTATTCTGCATGATGGTGATGATTGTTTCTTCGATATAATCATTACTTCTGTTTTCTTACTATTTAGACTGAGACCTTTCTTGTTGCTTTCTTCTACTATTATGTCTCTCATTTCTTGTAGTTCGTTCTCTGTCTCTGCTATTAAGACTGTGTCATCCGCATATCGCAAATTATTTATGTTGTGACCGTTGACTTCAATTCCTTTTTTGTCTACTATTGATCTCATAATATATTCGCTGTAAAGTGAAAACAAATCCGGTGACAGAACACAGCCTTGTCTGACTCCTTGTTTTATATAATGGAATTGTCCTGTTTGGTTGTTAATTCGTATAGCTGCTGTTTGTTGCCAGTACATGTTTTTTATGATTCGCAGATCCTTGCCATCAATGTTTAATTTCTCCAGCATATTTATTATTTCCACATGCTTTACTTTGTCAAATGCTTTCGTGTAGTCTATAAAGCACATATATAGATCTTTCTTTACCTCTATAGATCTTTCTATCAATGTCCTTAAGATGTATATTGCATTATTGGTGCCCTTTCCTACCACAAATTCACATTGTTCCTCACTTATTTCTGGGTTTTTTTTGTTGATCCATCATTATGTTTGCCTTTTCTCTTTTTTTGTGTGTTGATTATGAGTATTAAAACCTTATGGGGATCATCATCATCATCGTCATCATTTGCCATACCGGTTGGCGTAGGCGATCATGCCCTTCGCCATCATCTATCCACAGTACAACGTATTAATTCTGTTGTCGATTGTTTTCCGTGCCATGACACCAAGCTATAAAGTATTTTCTCTCTTTGTTGTCCGCGATCTCTCTTTCCCTGTATTTTGCCATTTGTAACCAAGTATTCCAACTCTCCTCTTGTCACGATGTGCCCTAAAGATATGATTGTTTCTTGATTATGTTTTTTTTTTTTTAAGAGCTGCCTTTTTGTGTTTGCCTCTTTGAGAATTTTCTCGTTGGTCTTTTTAGCTGTCCAGGGAACTTTCAACATTCTTCTGAGAAATCACATCTCTGTGGCCACTTTTTTTTTTTTTTTTTTTTTTTTTTTTTGTTTGCTGTCCATGATTCGCTTCCATAGCTCAGAATATTGGCTCTATATAACGCCGATGAACTTTCTTTCTCACTTCTAGTGACATAGGTTTTTTGCATATGACGTTTTTCATTCTGAAATGCTATTCTGGACTGAGCTATTCTGCTTTTTTTTTCCTGTGGTGCATATCCCATCTGATTTTATTATTGTGCACAGGTATTTGACGCGATGCACTTGTTCCAGATTTGTCCTGCTTATTTTTGTGCTGCATGATGGTGATTGTTTCATCGATGTGACCATTACTTCTGTTTTCTTACAATTCAAACCAAGACTTTTCTTGTCGCTTGTTCTTCCCGCTATGGGAAGTATAGTTTCTGGTATTGCAGCTTTGCATGTTCAAACGTATTGTTAGTTGCTTAATTGAAATATTTAGAAAGGAATATTTTTTAAAGAAGTGAGAAGATGCATTAAAAGGGATGAGAGGAAATATATAGATGAACTAGCTAAAGAGGCAGAGGAAGCAGCAAATAAAGGGAATATGAAAGAACTATACAACAGCACAAAGCAATTAAGTGGAAAATGCAAACAGATCAATGCCTTTCTTAAAGATAGGAAAGGAAATCTTGCTTAGTAATATAAAAGGAACAAATGGAGAGATGGAAAGAGCACTTTGAAGAACTTTTGTACAGACGCGGCTCAGATAATCCACCAGATATACTACCAGCAGAAGTAGAGTTACACGTTAACTGTGGAAAACCAAGCAAAGAAGAAATAATGAAAACCATCAAACTATTAAAAAATGGTAAAGCCACAGGACCAGATGAAATTCCTTCGGAAGCCATCAAAGCAGATATTAACACCTCTACCAAGATGTTACATAATCTTAGATACAATTTGGGAGAGGGAAGAAATACCTAAAGACTGGAAAGAATGTTATATGATCAAACTACCAAAGAAAGGATATTTGTAGAAGTGCACAAATTAGAGGGAAATTATGCTACTACCAGTGCCAGGAAAAAAAATATTAAGCAGAATCATTCTGGAGAGACTAAAAAAAGGCCATAGAGAAACATTTGAGAGATGAACAAGCAGGTTTTAGGAAGAACAAATAATGTGCTGAAAAAATAACTACTCTACGTATAATAGTTGAACAAAGTTTAGAACCACAGTCCCCCCTTTATATTGGATTCATAGATTACGAAAAGGCATTTGGTAGTTTAGACAGAGGAATGCTTTGGAAGTTGCTGAGTCATTACGGAATCCCCATAAAGTTTATTAACCTGATAAAAACAATGTATGAAGGAACGAAATGTAGTGTGGTGCATGAAGGACAGATTACAGAAGCATTTGAAATAAGAACAGGAGTAAGGCAGGGATGTCTTCTGTCTCTATTTCTCTTTCTACTGGCCATAGATTGGATTATGAAAATAACTCAAAACAACAGAAATGGAATCCAGTGGTCACTGACAAAGCAACTTGATGATTTAGACTTTGCTAATGACATAGCACTCCTGTCACACATCCATCAACAGATGTAGGATAAAATGAGCACACTTGATGAAAGATCACAACAGCTAGGACTGAAAATTAATAGAGATAAGACCAACATTATGAGAATTAATGCAGTTGGCAATAACCAAATAAAATTAGGAGAAATACCTCTACTAGACGTACAATCTTACATATATCTGGGTAGTAATATAGATAAAGAGGGAGGAACAGAAAATAATACCAAAATAAGGATATCAAAAGCAAGAGGAGCCTTTGTTGCACTGGGAAACATATGGAAGTCCAAAGAAATTAGGTTATATACAAAATAACAAATTTTCAACTCCAATGTTAACTTAGTCCTATTATATGGCTGTGAAACATGGAGAACAACAAAATTGGCAATCATGAAGATACAGATTTTCATTAATGGATGCTTACGCAGAATAAAAGGATGGAAATGGCAGGACAAAATCACTAACATAGAATTATGGAAATGTACCAGTCAAATACCAGTGGATAAAGAGATACAGCGAAGACGATGGCGCTGGATAGGACACACACTACGGAAGCCAACTGAGAGTATTACACAACAAGCCCTTTTTTGGAATCCCCAGGGGAAAAGACAAAGAGGAAGACCAAAGAATTTTTGGAGAAGACAGATAGAAGCAGAGATGCAGATGATGGGGAAGACATGGAATGATCTTAAAAGAATGACAAGAAACAGAACGACTTGGAAAATGTTTGTTGAACACCTATGCTCCACAGGGAGTTGAAAGGTAGCAAAAGAAGAATGATGGTGATTATTTCATCGATGTGACCATTACTTCTGTTTTCTTGCAATTCAAACCAAGACCTTTCTTGCCGCTTGTTCTTCGCGCTATGGGGATATTTTCTGATATTGCAGCTTTGCATGTTCAGACCGTATTGTTAGTTGCTTAATTGAAATATTTATTCTCTGTAAGATTAAAATTAAATCGGGCCGAGATTTTCCGGGGGTTTTATCTGGAGTGAGAATAAAGGCAGCATGTCCAGTGCAGTTGTCACGAGATATTCGATATATAACACTTTCTTCATCTCCGAAAGGCAGCAAAAATGGACCACAAAGACCATACCGTGAATCGACACATGTTTCGGTAGTCTGACGCAGGTAGCAGCTGAGACAAGTACAATCACTTGTCATTACTAGATCTTGAGAACAAATATGTATTGCCAATACCAGATCTTTAGAACAACAATCTATTGCCCATACCAGATCTTTAGAACAATAATCTATTGCCCATACCAGATCTTTAGAACAACAATCTATTGCCCATACCAGATCTTGAAAACAATAATCTATTGCCAATATCAGATCTTGAAAACAATAATCTATTGCCAATATCAGATCTTGAAAACAATAATCTATTGCCAATATCAGATCTTGAAAACAATAATCTATTGCCAATATCAGATCTTGAAAACAACAATCTATTGCCAATACCAGATCTTTAGAACAACAATCTATTGCCAATACCAGATCTTTAGAACAATAATGTATTGCCAATACCAGATCTTTAGAACAACAATCTATTGCCAATACCAGATCTTTAGAACAACAATGTATTGCCAATACCAGATCTTTAGAACAACAATCTATTGCCAATACCAGATCTTTAGAACAACAATGTATTGCCAATACCAGATCTTTAGAACAACAATGTATTGCCAATACCAGATCTTTAGAACAATATTCTATTGCCAATACCAGATCTTTAGAACAACAATCTATTGCCCATACCAGATCTTGAAAACAATAATCTATTGCCAATATCAGATCTTGAAAACAATAATCTATTGCCAATACCAGATCTTTAGAACAACAATGTATTGCCAATACCATATCTTTAGAACAATATTCTATTAACAGTACCAGGCGGTACAATTTCTCGTTTCGAATTCCTGGTTTCTTTCTTGGCCTTTCCGCACCCCCAGGCCTGCGGGTAGTGACATCTGATATCTAGTCCTCTCTGGAAACGGCGAAAAACAGGAGGTCCCGTGTTCGTTCTGCGCACGTTAAAGAACACTTAGCAGTTTGACATTTAAAATAGTAAGCAAAAAATGGCCGCGACTAGATAAAAAATTGAAAATGAAAAAGACATAAAAAATGTCAAAACTATTGACTGTAAAAAAAAAATCAAATTGAGTACCTCTGAAGTCGGAGAATATCTGCCTATACGGCGAGGGATATCTGAACTCCCTATTGCTAGTGTGAAAAAATATGGGAAAAAAAGGATATTCGTAAAATTCAGTCCTTGTAGACTTCGCTAGAGATAGAAAGTTGGCGTGCGCAAAACAATAACACTTGATCTTCTTGGCTGCCGTTCGCGGCACCACACACAGAGTGTTTCTAACGAAATCATTTGTTTCATATCAATTTTCTTTAAATAGATTAATGCTGAAAATAAGAAAAAATATTTCAAAGTATGCATTAAACCTGGTGTGAAATATTCATTTCTTTGCATTATTGCAATCCTTATTACGATTTAAGATGTAACTTATTTTAATTAGGGAGCAGAGATAGCTCAGTGGTTAGTGAACTGGACTACAAAGGACAAGAGGTTTGGTTTGATCCTGATCGACGGCATCTGGGTTCACCCAGCCCTAATTGGGTACTGGATTTTTTCTGGGAAAGTAAAGCGACAGGGGCGTAATACCGACCACATTACCCCAAAAATCATGTGCCGAAGGTCAGTAAAAATGATGGTCACAAACACCATAATCCCTATACGCCACTTGGCGTGACGGGGTTCTTTACTTTTTTTTTTTACTTATTTTAATTAGCGTGGATGTGTCATTGAAACGGATGCGCAGATTATATTTATAGAATACTCAAAAGAACAACACAACTAAATTATCATTCACAAGTTACTGTGCCAGCTTACTTGGGCGATGAATTATTCCGGGAAACAAGTAATGAAGGCTGATGGAGAAAGCATTCCTCGTTTGAGGAATAATTTGGGAATCCCTGAACTAACGATCTAACGGGAATGTCAGAGGAGAAAAAAATTAACTCCGCATGTTCGTACAGTAATGCATCCAGGTCAGACACAAACATTCATATAAATGTAACAGACACAGCGTGGGAGTATCGTACAGGCTTCACAACTTAAAGTATGTGCTTCGTTCCAAAACTGTTCCCGTTTCTGTAGTCCAGGCTGTAGTTTTGGCCGAGACTAGCTTAATTATAAAGTTAAAGACATCGGCGCAGAGCGTTGGCGACGTAATTTCTATTTACTGGATCCTGTACCTAAAGGGTTAAAATCACTTGGCCACTTAAGCTAATAATAAACATAGCTTGTATTTTGCTCATAAGCAACATTTAGAAGTTGAATATGATATTTACAATCAATTAGAATTTGTCAAAAATGACATAAACATATATAAGTGTTAAGTCTGTTGAACGATAGTAAATGTGTTTTTAATTTTTGTAATCACAGATGCCGACACTCGATTGCCATCCACCTAAAGTACACCTGTCGTTACACAATTTATAATCATGAAACTTATCAATCAAAACAATGAGAGTCTTCACAAGGTCTCCCTCTTAACTCAAGAGGTTGCCCATGTACACTATCCTTGTTGTAGAAACGATCGTCAATCACAAGGGTAACGTTTTGAAGGCTCTCGACTATTGGTCTGTGTATCAATGCGGCGATGAGGGAAAGACTGTCAGAGAGTTACGATTGATCTCTTACCTACCGTCTTCATTCCCAGAAATAGCTGACTAGTCAATTAGGACGCAGTCTTGAGACTGCAACAACCTTCCAATTGTGTGAATCCATCCATCTATCTATTGACTTTTCGAGATGACCAGCCCACATGGCATCGACCTAGATACTCTTTCTATTTTTATTAATTTTTTTCCTAGCAGTCTCAATCCTTGCAAAGATCTTTTATTAAATCCTGGCATTTGTCATCTGTTCTATGCAAGCATCTTAATCTCATTGAGGGAGCCGATTCCTGCTGCTTGTGCCTCTCTGATCAACGTTCTTCTCAGTGTCTCTGTTCTATGCAAGCATCTTAATCTCATTGAGGGAGCCGATTCCTGCTGCTTGTGCCTCTCTGATCAACGTTCTTCTCAGTGTCTCTGTTCTATGCAAGCATCTTAATCTCATTGAGGGAGCCGATTCCTGCTGCTTGTGCCTCTCTGATCAACGTTCTTCTCAGTGTCTCTGTTCTATGCAAACATCTTAATCTCATTGAGGGAGCCGATTCCTGCTGCCTTTGCCTCTCTGATCAACGTTCTTCTCAGTGTCTCTGTTCTATGCAAATATCTTAATCTCATTGAGGGAGCCGATTCCTGCTGCCTTTGCCTCTCTGATCAACGTTCTTCTCAGTGTCTCTCTGGGTCGGCCTCTTTTCCTCCTACCTGTTGCTTCCCACATGAGAGCTTGCTTTGCTAATCGATTATTATCTCTTCTCATCACATATCCAACATATGTCCATCGTCTTTTCTTTCTTATTGATGATATTAGTAGTTGATTGGGGATATCTAATTTCCTCGTTTGTTTTGAATTCGTTGCAGGCTATACCAAATATTTTCCTTAGACATTTATTCACAAATGCGTTCAACTTTGTTACTATGTCTCTTGTTGTGTTCCAGCTCTATCTTTAAACATTCTGTATCAGGTCTACGTTACTGATTTGTGTGAATGGCTTCATCAAAAGACAGAGTATGGACGTTTAGAAGGAGTGAGCTACCGATCTCATCAGTATACACACACGTCATCTTCTATTGCACGTTGCTGCCTACCTATGGGTTAGTCTGGAGTGCTGGTGTTGTGGGGCCAACTCCAACAGCTTTGAACAATCATATGTTTTCAGCTAGAGAGTCGATCAGTGTTAAACCTGTAATGTATTAATAGACACAAGAACAGACGCAAATGACGTTACGACCATATGTCTACTTCAAGAAGGACACACGTCATGAGGTCAACTACATAAACTTGAACATAAATTGAAGTAGTGCTTCTTTTACTTATATCCGACCTAACGACTTCCGTGTGGGGAGTCTCTCTGAACAATGAAGACAGTTTATGACGAAAGGAAGGATGGGCGTAGTATATGGCGGAAAGAATGATGGATAGGAATGTCCGATAGATGAGTGGAGTACATTAATACCAGAACAGAAAAGGATTCCCTGTGTTTTGTCACACTTTTCCCAGAACGAAGCAAATACGTTTCCACTTGGTAACAGAGAACATTGAAGATATGAAGAGTTAAGTGGCAGCATAATGAAGCGACAGTTCATTCTGTGAATTGTAGACAGTAAAAGTTGATGTTGTTGGTGAAGCTGTTTACCTGTCAGTGTTGACCTAGACCACAATGCCACATTGCTCTGTTATGTTGGGCGTAGTCATGAGTCTACTTGACCATCACAATTTTAACAACGAGTAGATGGACGCTAAGAAAAAAAAAACAGCAGTGTGTGTGTATGTATGTATAGATAGATAGGTAGGAAGGTGGGTAGGTAGGTGGGTGCGTTTTGGGTTGGTAGATGGATAGGTAGCTTTTGGGTAGGTGGGTAGGTTTTAGGTGGGTAGAAGGGTTTAGGGTAGTTAGGTGGGTTTTGGATAGGTAGGTTGGTTTTGGGAATGTGTGTCTGTTTTAGTAGTTTTTAAATAGGTGGGTAAATAGATAGGTTTTGGGTAGGTAGGTAGGAAGGTAGGTAGGTAGGGAGGTAGTAGGCTATGGATAAGTAGGTAGGTAGGATTTGGGTAGGTAGATCTCATGCTTTAAACTATGCTCAGAAATCACGACTGGACAAATCAAGGTCTCGACATAAAAG
Organism: Megaustenia siamemsis; assembly: GCA_032433765.1. Taxonomy (NCBI): domain Eukaryota; kingdom Metazoa; phylum Mollusca; class Gastropoda; order Stylommatophora; family Ariophantidae; genus Megaustenia; species Megaustenia siamemsis. The sequence goes on along the minus strand of JAVIAB010000041.1, from coordinate 40,414,233 downwards.
ATCATCATCGGTATACACATGCACATGAACAGTTTACATATCATATAAAGTATAGGTAATGACAGGTAATGATAGGTAATGACAGGTAATGATAGGTAATGCAAGTATGTTTCTTATCGATCAAATAAGGTGATGCTGCGATGATATTTCATTGACCATACGATTGCTTCTTGACAACATCATTTGTCCGTTTACTTTCTCATAACATATAGCACCCTATCGTGACACAGAAACTTCTGCGGGGAAAACCCCGGTCCTTCTATACAAGACTTGGCCTGGACGCTGCCACCATCCCGCATCATCACGACGGTTCTCAAAGTCCGACCTAACCTAGACCAATGCAATCTTCAAGGTAGACATTATCATGAACTCTCAGAGATGTGTTAGAAATGCAACAAGAGTAAAGCACTTGGTTTAACTGAAGTGAACTATCTCTTCTATTAGATATGCAAGATACTTCATTTTCTTCTATCTTTTCATCTATCATCCCCTACCCTTAGATTCGTTGTAGCACTCCTGACAGACATCATCAACCTTCTCCACTGATCGATGATAACTTCAGTCATTTTTGGGACTTAACGTCGAGGCCCATCTTTATTATTATCATGCCATCTCTGTCTCTATCTGTTTCTGCTTCCTTCTACTTCTCATTTCCTTTGGAGAATGGTAATTGCTAGGCCAGATGATCGAAACACTTGTGGCCAATACCATTTCATGTTTGTTTCTTCACAATATTTTCATGTACTCCTATACTATTGTTTGTTGCATCATTTTGCGAACTTTTAAATTTGTGATACGATCTATTAATCATCATCATCATCATTAAGTACCATGTCTGCTGGCGTAGGTGATCAAGTCTCTCCACAACTTTCGATCTCGACAGTTATTTATCATTTATGTTGTTGACCTTCTGCCACCAAGCCATTCTCTTAAGCTGTCTGGTTACTTTTCTTCTTGCTTCCTTCTATCTCTTCGTCCCTCGATTTTTCCAGTTGTCACAATATATTCTAGCTGTTCGCTTCTCCTTACACGGCCAAAAAAAAATGATGATTTTTTTCTTCTAATATTGGAAATTAGCTGTCTCTTTGCTGTGGCCTCTTTCAGAACATTTTCATTACTCTTCTTATCTGTCCATTGTAATCTCAACATTCTTCTGTAAAAGCACAGTGCTACAGTCGCCAGTGATTTTCTTGTCTGTTGTCCAAGATTCACATCCATATGTTCATCATCATCAAGTACCAGGCCTGCTGGCGTAGGTGATCATGTTTCTCCACAACTTTCGATCTCGACAGTTATTTAACATTTCTGTTGTTGACCTTCTGCCAAGCCATTCTCTTAAGCTGTCTGGTATCTTTTCTCTTTGCTTCCCTCTATCTCATCGTCCCTAAATTTTTCCAGTTGTTACAATATGTTCCAGTTGTTTTGTTCTCATTACACGGCCAAAACATGATGATTGTTTCTTCCTTATATTGAAAATTAGCTCTATTTTTGCTTTGACCTCTTTCAGAACATTTTCATTACTCTTCTTAGGTGTCCATGGTATTCTCAACATTCTTCTGTAAAACCACATTTCTACAGACTCCAGTGATTATCTTGTATGTTATGATTGTACAAAGAAGTTATGACGGTGGTTTTCTGTTGCCTTCCGTCGGTTTGTTTACGGTTGACTCCGCTAGCCTTTGACTAAAAAGGCCCCCCCACAAGGCAGTGTTTTTTTTGTTTTTTTTTTACTTCGGGTACCCTCCCATAGCCTTTTACTCTCCCGAGGGCAGCCACAGGTTGTACTGTTTACTACATCCATATGTTCTTCTACCTTTTAGCTCCCAGTGGAGCATAGGTCTTCAACAAACACTTTCCAAGTCGTTCTGTTTTTTGCAATTCTTTTAAGATCATTCCATGTCTTCCCCATCATCTTCATCTCTGCTTCAATCTGTCTTCTCCAAGAATTCCTTGGTCTTCCTCTTTGTCTTTTCCCCTGGGGATTCCAAAAAAGGGCCTGTTGTGTAATACTCTCAGTTGGTTAACCGTAGTGTGTGTCCTATCCATCGCCATCGTCTTCGCTGTATTTCTTTATCCACTGGTATTTGACCGGTACATTTCCATAATTCCACGTTTGTGACTTTGTCCTGCCATTTCCATCCCTTTATTCTGCGCAAGCATCCATTAATGAAAGTCTGTACCTTCGTGATTGTCAATTTTGTTATTCTCCATGTTTCACAGCCATATAATAGAACCGACTTAACATTGGAGTTGAAAATTTGTATTTTTGTATTTAGCCTAATTTCTTTGGATTTCCATATGTTTCCCAGTGCAATGAAAGCTCCTCTTGCTTTTGATATCCTTATTTTGGTATCGTTTTCTGTTCCTCCCTCTTTATCTATATTACTGCCCAGATATATATAAGATTGTACGTCTAGTAGAGGTATTTCTCCTAGTTTTATTTGGTTATTGCCAACTGCATTAATTCTCATAATGTTGGTCTTATCTCTATTAATCTTTAGTCCTAGCTGTTGTGATCTCTCATCTAATATACTCATTTTATCTTGCATCTGTTGGTGGCTGTGTGATAGGAGAGCTATGTCATCAGCAAAGTCTAAATCATCAAGTTGTTTGGTCAGTGACCACTGGATCCCATTTCTGTTGTTTTGAGTTATTTTCATAATCCAATCTATGGCCAGTAGAAAGAGAAATGGAGACAGAAGGCATCCTTGCCTTACTCCTGTTCTTATTTCAAATGCTTCTGTAAGCTGTCCTTCATGCACCACACTACATTTTGTTCCTTCATACATTGTTTTTATCAGGTTAATAAACTTTATGGGGATTCCATAATGACTCAGCAACTTCCAAAGCATTCTTCTGTCTAAACTATCAAATGCCTTTTCGTAATCTATGAATCCAATATAAAGTGGGGATTTTAGTTCTAAACTTTGTTCAACTATTATACGTAGAGTAGTTATTTGATCAGCACATGATCTGTTCTTCCTAAAACCTGCTTGTTCATCTCTCAAGTGTTTCTCTATAGCCTCTTTTAGTCTCTCCAGAATGATTCTGCCTAATATTTTTCCTGGCACTGATAGTAGCATAATTCCCCTATAATTTGTGCACTCATGTAAACTTCCTTTCTTTGGTAGTTTGATCATATAACCTTCTCTCCAGTCTTTAGGTATTTCTTCCCTCTCCCAAATTTTATCCAATAGATTATGTAACATCTTGGTAGAGGTGATAATATCTGCTTTGATGGCTTCCGAAGGAATTTCATCTGGTCCTGTGGCTTTACCATCTTTTAACAGTTTGATGGCTTTCATTATTTCTTCTTTGCTTGGTTTTCCGCAGTTAACGTGTAATTCTTCTTCTGCTGGTAGTATATCTGGAGGATTATTTGAGCCAGGTCTGTTCAAAAGTTCTTCAAAGTGCTCCTTCCATCTCTCCATTTGTTCCTTTATATTACTAAGCAGATTTCCTTTCTTATCTTTGATAAAGGCGTTGATCTGTTTGTATTTTCCACCTAATTTCTTTGTGCTGTTGTACAGTTCTTTCATATTCCCTTTATTTGCTGCTTCTTCTGCCTCTTTAGCTAATTCATCTATATATTTCCTCTTATCCCTTTTAATGCATCTTCTCACTTCTTTATTCACCTCTGTGTAAGCTTCCTGTGTCTTGGCTTTATTACTTCTTGTTTTGCTTTTATTTATGTCTGCTTTCTTGTTCTTTCTTTCTTTAATTTTATCCAGGGTCTCTGCTGTCATCCATGCCTTATTCTGGCGTTCTCTTTTCCCCAGTGTTTCTTCGCATGTCTCTTTCCATATATTTTTTACCTGTTTCCAATGATCTTCTATATTTATAGTATTTTCTAGTTGTAGGAGGACTTGGTATTTGTTTGATATTGTGACTGCGAATTTATCTTTAATTCCTTGTTCTTTAAGAAACCCTACATTGAAATACGTTCTGCCCTTATTCGTTGTAGTATACCTTTTTAATTTAATTTTAAGTTTGGCTAACAGAAGATGATGATCAGAAGCTATATCTGCCCCTCTATATACTTTTACATCCTGTAAGGATGACTTAAACTTATTATTAATACATATGTGATCAATTTGATTTTCCGTTCTATGATCTGGTGACACCCATGTAGCTTTGTGTATTCTTTTATGTTGGAATATTGTTCCTCCTAGGCTCATTTGATTAAGGGCGCAGAAATTCACAAATATCTCTCCATTCTCGTTTATATCTCCAAGTCCATGTTTTCCCATAATCTCTTCAAAGCCTCTGTTGTCTGATCCTACCTTAGCATTTAGGTCTCCCATCAAGATTATAATATCCTTGGCTCGTCTTGCATCCATCTGGCATTGTAGCTGTTTATAAAAATCATCTTTAACTGAGTCATCTTTATCGTTGGTTGGTGCATAGCATTGTATAATGTGTAATTTTATTTGTTTTTGGTTGTTCTAAATGTTGCTCTCACCAGTCTTGGTCCCACTGCCTCCCATTCTATTAGTGTCTTCTGTGCATTCTTTGATAGCATTATAGCTACCCCTTCGCTATGTTGTGCTCCTGGTTCCTGGTGTCCTGATGATAAAATCATCTCCCCTGTATTCAATTTTATTCTCTCCGCTCCCAGCCATCTTGTTTCACACATTCCCAGAATATCTATCTTGTAGTTGTTCATTTCTGCTGCCACTTGTGCCGCTTTTCCCTGTTCGTTAAGGGTACGAACATTCCAGGTGCCAATTCTGGACGATTTCCTGGTAGACAAAGGGTGAGTCGGCAACCGTGCGCTGCCGGGGCCCGAAAGGGAAGTAAAGAATAGCGGCGCTGTACCCTACCAGGCATGTTCGTAAGAGGCGAGAAAGGAGGGTTAGGCATGGGACTGGCTATCCCATACTGTAAAAAAATAAGCCGAAAAAACTTCACAAACATGAACATCCATATGTTAAGACGGACTAATAGGTGCCCGAAATCTGACTATAATATTTCATCTCCATAGCTGGTATTTTGATTATAGTCTCTAGAATCCATTCCAGTAATATTCGTATTTGGTTGAGAATCATTTCCCAACTCATGACCTGTCCATTTCCGTTTCCTGCCTATTACCTCTGTATGAACTACCTCTTGTTTCAGTTCTTCTAATGGCTAATTCTAGTTCACTAATTTCTCTTTGTATACAATATTCGGATAATTTCCATGTGTATCTATCTTACATTATTCTGTTTTGGATTTTTTTAAAAAAAAAAGTAAAGTACCCCCGTCACGTCAAGTGGCGTATAGGTAATATGGTGTTAACCAGAAATTTTACAGACCTTCGGCACATGATTTTTGGAGTAATGTTGTGGGTATTACGTCCGTGTCGCTTTATTTTCCCAGAAAAAAAATCCATTACCCATTAAAAAGTAAAGTAAACTACCCCCGTCACGCCAAGTGGCGTGTAGGGAAATATGGTGTTAGTGACCCTATATTTTACAGACCTTCAGCACATGATTTTTGGGGTAATGTGGTCAGTATTACGCCCGTGCTGCTTTACTTTCCCAGAAAAAAAAAATCCGGTACCCATTAAAGGCTGGGTGAATCGAGAGCCGTCGGTTGGGATCGAACCCTACCTCTTGTCCTTTATAGTCCAGTTCACTAACCACTGAGCTATCGCGGCTCCTTGTTCTGTTTTGGATTCTCCAATATTATTTAGCTATGTAGGACTAGTTTTTAATTTTTACTTACATATCTGTGTGTGTTTTGTCTGTTTGTTCCTGCTGAAGGCATATTGAGTTGAAACATCGTTCAAATGTATGTCTTCCATCAAACACGTAAAACTTTAACCGTACCATTTTTTCTAGTTTTGTTCATTTCTCCTTCACACTCAACGTTACTGCAGCTTCAAAATTTGATGTATTTCTTTCCCTTGACTCGTCCGATAATTTCCCTTGGACATGTTGTTTAAAAGTGATAACAATCTACCTCTAAACTCTTTATTCTTTGTCTTATTTTCATCTTCTTTTTCGTCGAGTTCTTTTTTTCTTCCTCGTCTTTTTCTTCTTCCTTTTCGTCCTATTCTACTAATATATCTGCGGCTGTAGGATTTACTCAAAGACAACGCCACTTCATCGTCCGTCTTTGAACGGTCGTTAAGTGACGTAGAATCGATGTGTCTATAGTAAATCCTTATATATCCGCCTTCGGAATTACATCTTCTATTTCTACTCTATCATGTTTTTAGTGGTAAATATGCATGAAGATAAATTAGTCCCATAGTGCTCCTAGGGAAGTGACGTTTTGGAAATATATATGAGTACCAAAGATATATTTTATGTCAGTATCACACCAGCCTGCTATACTTTCAAGATAAAATCTCTGGTACTTATTTTCAGTGTCTGGGTGAACGCCTAAGCGGTTGGGAACTGAACCCAAGACCTTTTCTTTGGTAAGAAGATTAATATCTGCGCAGCCACCAAGATTTCTGAACCTGTCGACCTGATGTACAGTTGTTCTTCATGCGCCATAACGTAAGCCATACCCCGAAGCCATAGCTATGTGAATGTGTGCGTTTATTGCTGGTGTTGTTGTCGTGAAGACACAATCTACTAAACGCGCCAGGTGAGAATGCACCACTAATCTCACAATCAAAGAGTTCATTAAAAACACACCGATTTATCTTCAGATCGATGTATGTGTTCTCAAGATGGTTTTCTGATTTAATAAAGATGATTCGAGCAGATTTCGTCAGCTGATGTTCCATTTTTTTTTCTTAAAAAAAAGGGGGAGCAAAAATAGAAAGTAATTAATAATGGAAAAGTGAAAGTAAGAAGAATGGAGTATTGAGGCCAGTGATAGCGAAAGAAGTGGTGCTTTCATATTGTGAGTCTTCTCCTTTTTATGTTATAATTTTTGAAGAAAGAGATGCAATTCTGTCGATATTATTTCTCTATGTTAAATAATTTAAAAAAGTCACTCAATCTCTTTCTCTCTCTTTCACTTCCTTTCTCTCCCCATGTCACCCTCAGCCTATATTTCCACTCTCCCTGCCTCTATCCGTTCTTCCTGCATCTCTCTCCCCCTCCCTCATCTCTCCTCTCTTTTTCTCCCAATTTTGCCCCTTCTCACTCTCTCTCTTTTTCCCAATCTTCCCTCTACCAATATCTATCTTTCTGTCAACATCTATCATCTCTCTTTCCTTTATATCTCCCTCGCTCGATCTCTCTTCATATATCCCCATCTCAACCCTCTCTCCTCGCCCTCAATGTCTCTCCGCATCTCTCCTCCCCATCTCTATTCTCTCTTTTTCCACTCCTCTCTCCCCATCTGTTCTCCCTATATCTCCCTACATCTCCCTACATCTCCCCTCTCTTTGCCGTTTCTCTCCTCTCCTTACCGTTCCCTCCCCGCTCTTTACCATTCCCTCCCCCCGTGTTAATCTCCTCCATCTTCACTCACTTCCCCCTCTCTCATCCCACTTTTCCCACCCTAATTCCCCATCCCCCCTCTCTCACTATACTCCTTTCTTTTTTCCCTTCTTCTCCCCCTCCACAAACATACACTCTCTCTCTCCATCGCATTTCTTACTAGTGCATGTTAGTTTTGTTCAAAATGAAACAAGTGTTATATGTCAACATTACTGTTATATATAATACCACATTATATGAAGTTCCATGGACAGCTAAAAAGACCAATGAGGAAGTTCTAAGAAAGACCAAAACAAAAAGGCAGCTCCTAAAAAAACACCAGAAAGGAACAATCAACATTTTTCGGCACATCATGAGAAGAGGAAAGTTGGAATACTTGGTTACAACTGGCAAAATGAAAGGAAAGAGAGATCGCGGACGACAAAGAGAGAAAATACTGGATAGCTTGGTGTCATGGCATGGAAAACAGTCAACAACAGAACTGATACGATGCACTGTGGATAGAAGATTGTGGAAGGACATGATCACCTACGCCAACCGGTATGGCACATGATGATGATGATGATGATAATACCACATACATTCAGAGTATACAGTTCACGGTTACCAAATAAGAGAATGCACGTTTTCCTTTCCTCTTTATTGTTATACAATTAACCACATACATGTAACATAGTTTAGCTTACCGTTGACGAGTCATACACACATAAACGTGTATTGTACTACAGATGAGAGAATATTTGGAAGCTACAGAAATGTGGTTGTACAGAAGAATATTGGGAATACCGCGAGCAGCTTAAACAAGTAATGGGGACGTTCTGGAAGAGGCAAAGGCAAAAAAAGCAAGCTTTTATTTGAAACATCAAACAATCATTTTTGTGTGCCGTGAAATGAGAAGTGGGTAACTGCAATATATTGTGACAACAGGAAAACTCTGAGGAGGAAGAGATAGAGGAAAGCAGTGACTAAATACACAAGATACTTAAAGATTGTGTTATGTTAGGAAGTCAATAACATAAATGATAAACAGGCTGTAGATATACAGTAGTAAGTTGGGGAGAGACATGATCACCTATGTCTGCAGGTGGAGTATTATTTGATGACGACACGTATTGTTCATGAATTAACCACGAACTGAAATTGTTTACCGTTGTTGAATTAAACGTACACTAGTGTACTATAATTAGTTTACTGTTATAAAATTGTCCACGTCTACACAGATCTAATTACAATTATTGGTTTGTTTGTTTACACACAAGCATATTGCGAAATCCATAATTTACTGGCAGAGAATGAAATATTTGCAGATGAAAACGTATTTAACGAAATGTTTACAAATACACATCGCATTCTCTGAACAACATGGCAGTAAAGTCGGAACATGAACCATTAAAACTATCTTGAGTATATTTTTATGACTACGTTTTGTCACATGAATAATTTAAATACAAAAATAGGTCTCGTTTTTTATCAAATCTTCCCCTAATGTTTCTTGTTATTGCTGTGTTTTCTTACATATTAAATATCTTGTGATGGTCGCTCACGTCTCTGTGTTTCATTCCGGATTCATCCTTCGTGCCCTATGTTAGCCTAAGATCTTGCCATGTTGTTCAATAAAATCTGCGCTGAAAGACTTGAGCAATTCGTACCAATGGACATATAACAACGTTAAGTGCATGCAGAGAGCCATTTGGGGGGGTTTATGAAATCTCGTTCACTTCCAAAACGATCTGTCCTGCTTCGTGATGTGGGCTAACCCCACAAAAGTTTATTTATGTGAGGTTTCCACACGCTCGTTCTAGACTTGTAATGGCCCACCCAATCTATGGCTAGAACTAACATTCGATAAAGCACGGGTTCATTGGTTTTGATCTGAGATCAAAATCTTTATTGTAAAGAACAAAACTGGAAGAAAAGGGTTAATTCCTAACATCATGCGCTTAATGTCCCATCACTAGCTCTTCCTATTTCTTTTTTCACAGAATAATTATTCGTGCCATGTTTGAAATCACAACAGTTTGAGCAATATATTATCCACCTCTGGTTGCTATACCAGTTGCGGTTAAGGGCAAAATATCGGTTAATCCTAGAATTATGTCCAATCGTTCTGGGTTTGAATCTTCATCCCAACGTTGAGACACCAATGTCAGTCCTGAAACCCTAGATGCAAGAACAATAACCTCTACTGAGATGAAATGTGTTAGACGAATGACAGGAAGCATCATGAGAGATACGATCAGTAAGGAAGAACTGAGAAAAAGGCTAGGAATAACCCCCGCTATAGAATAAATAAAGAAACAACAGATAACTATTTACAGACGCTAAGGCACTAATACATAGAAAACTAGAAGACCTACATGAACACTTAAACCGACTCAACAGCTCAGGCACAAAATACAACTTGAAAATCAACATCAACAAAACAGAATTCATGAAAGTCACAAAAGAGAAACAGAACATCAACATAAGTATAGTAGGCAGGCAACTGAAACAAGTAGAGGAATTGAAATACCTAGGAAGTCTAGTGACAAACGACAACTGACAAACAGCAGAGATAGATTCAAAATGCAACAGATCTTGCCAAATAATTGAACAGTTATCACCACTATTGTCCAACAAGGAAGTAACTCTGGAGGCAAAACGGGCACTTTACAACACAATCTTCATCCCAACGCTGTGCTACCAATGCCAGACCTGGACCCTAAATGCAAGAACGAGAAAAATAACCTCTTTTGAGATGAAATGTGTCATATGAATGACAGGAAACAGCCTGAGAGACAAGATCAGAAATAAAGAACTGAGAAAAAAAACTAGGAATAACCCCCGCCATAGAATATATAAGGAAACAACAGATTAAATGGTTTGGCCACGTGATTGTGCAGAAAGATCGAAGCACAACACAACGAGCCTTCAATAAACTTTGCAAGAACACCCAAGAACCGACCACGAAAAAGTTGGATTGACGGAATATTAGAAACATTAGGAAACAACAGCAGCAGAGGCAAACAGAAGAGCAAAACACTGCAAATTGTATCTCCACTCGTCGCTGAAAGGCAAATGAGGAAGGAAAGAGAAGAAGAAGAAGTTCTTTTTTTGGGCCCCCAAAGGATTTATCTACAATACTCGAGGGATCGTTGTGCTCGCAATCACGTGACCGTTGAACTTGTTCTCTCCCTCCTTGTTCTGCGAGTAGATATGATATGACGATGGCACTCTTCTACTCATTTTGATGAGCAGTCAGAAGAGTGGCGCTAGGAGTCAGATGCTCGAGTCAAGAGAAAGGTAAGGACCAGTGTCTCAGTTCATCCACAAATGGAGCATAAGAGAGGGGGAAAAGGTTGAAGATTATCTAGGTCGAAGATTTTCTAGGTTGAAAATTTTCTAGGTTGAAGATTTTCTAAGTTGAAGGTTTTCTAGGGTTGAAGATTTTCTAGGTCGAAGATTTTATAGGTCAAAGATTTTCTAGGTCAAATATTTTTTTAGTTTGAAGATTTTCAAAGTTGAAGATTTTCTAGGTCAAAGATTTTATAGGTTGAAGATTTTCTAAGTTGAAGATTTTTTAGGTTGAAGATTTTCTAGGTTCAAGATTTTCTAGGTCGAAGATTTTCTAGGTCAAAGATTTTCTAGGTTGAAGATTTTCTAGGTTGAAGATTTTCTAAGTTGAAGATTTTCTAGGTTCAAGATTTTCTAGGTCGAAGATTTTCTAGGTCAAAGATTTTCTAGGTTGAAGATTTTCTAGGTCGAAGATTTTCTAGGTTGAAGATTTTCTAGGTCGAAGATTTTCTAGGTTGAAAATTTTCTAGGTCGAAGATTTTCTATGTTGAAGATTTTCTAGGTCGAAGATTTTCTAGGTTGAAGATTTTCTAGGTCGAAAATTTTCTAGGTCAAAGATTTTCTAGGTTGAAGATTTTCTAGGTTGAAGATTTTCTAGGTCGAAGATTTCCTTTGTCTTTTTTCTTTCCTCACTTGCCTTTTAGCGTGGAGTAGAATTTTAGTTTGAAGTGCTTTGCCCTTCTATTGTATCTTCTCCTGCTGTTATGTTTCTAATATTTCATCAATCTACCCTTTTCTTAGTTGGCTCTTCAGTCTAGTGATATCATAAGGTTTATTAAATGCTCCCTGTGTTGTATTTTGATCTTTCACTCTCATCAATTGGCCAAACCAGTTTATATATTGTTTCTTTATCTATTTAATATTGAGAGTTATTCCTAGCTTTTTTCTCAGTTCTTCATTCTTGATGTCTTTCAGGTGTTTCCTGTCATCCATCCAAAATATTTCACATCGAAAGTATTTATTTTTCTGATTGTTCTTGAGTTTATATCCCAGGTATATATTGTTAACATAACGTTGCGATGGAGATTGTGTTGTAGCCTGCCCGTTTTGTCACTAGTGTCATTTCTTTGTTAGTCAGTGGGGGTGATAAAGGAAAAAAAAAAAGGGAAGAGCCCCGTCATGCCAAGTGGCTTATAGGGAATATGGTGTTATTGACCATAAATTTTTACAGACCCTCAGCACATGATTTTTGGGGTAATGTGGTCCATATTACGCCCGGGCCGCTTTATTTTCCCAGAAACAAATCCGGTACCCATTTAAGGCTGGGTGAACCCGGAGCCATCGGTTGGGATCGAACCCCACCTCTTGTCCTTTGTAATCCAGTTCACTAACCACTAGGTTTTTGCGACTCCTAGTAGGGGTGATAGCTGTCCAATGATTTGACAAGCTTTGTTGCATCTTCAGTCTGTTTCAGCTGCTTGTGAATTGTCTTTTTTCACTAGACTTACTAGGTATCTAAATTCCTGACCTTGCTTTAATTAAATGTCTTCCCTCTGTCGTTATGTTGATGTTACAGTTTTTCTTTCTTGTTATTTGATATTAAGTAAATTAACGTGTTTCAGATCCTCTATTGCTTCCGTGTTTCAATTCTTGATCATTAAGAGTAGAAGCTCTTTAGTTTATCTTATATTAGTTGGCGTGGTCTAAGGTAAGTCATAAACAAACAATGGAAACCTGCGCACACCCGTCCTTATTTTCTTTTGATAAATAGACGGATCATTGAGCTAGCATTCACACGATGAACCCTTAAATGAGTACACAACAGCGTATTGATATGTACACTTCAGAGTCATGAGACGTAGATGCGCTGATGTCGATAGTTTGACGGCAAGGCCACGTTATCTGCAGCTTTCGGCCCGGCACATCCGTCTTTGGCGTGGGTTTGCGTAACACTTGCCCATGCAGTGACCATTTTGGCCAACTCTTTTCGATTTTTAATCGCAAGGGGCTCTTTAACATGCGCGAATGCACACGGGTCTTCCTCTTTTCGTCAGTATACGAAAAAGCTAGTCGTCGGATCTCACTACCCAGAGACTATGGGTGGGTAAAGTCATATAGGAGCCAAGGATTTGAAGTGAAAGGTTTTCACCACCTGTATCGGGGTTCGAACTCGTGCCATACCTGTCCATAGACTGACGTCTTTCCCCAAGGACCCCCCAGTCCACCTTTCAGGTGCCTGACCGCTAACCCTTCTTGTTCGAGCTCGTATTTCCACCTGCATTTTAGCTGTCGTTTATCTTCTCTCACTAGAATGGGACGTAACGCACATTCACCTTAACTCAATCTCCTTCATTCCTGTTGTAGTCTAGATACCTCTAATGCAAATCTGTCACGTGAATTGATGTTTTCTAGCACGTTCTTCGCCATAAATCAGCTTCCCTTACACTCTCCAATGATGGAAACAGTCTCCATTCTTTGAAAATAGCGAACATTTTTGGTTAGGCTGAGCTTGTCTGGAGTGCAAACGTTTGCTGGAAAACTATGGCATGTATATAACAGACAATATGACTTCAGCTGTCACTACAAGCCAACTGAATAATGCATTATTCGTGTATATACTCGTATATATTAGGAAAGACAGAAATAATGAGATGATAGTTAAGACAAGTTTAGAGGGAGAGAATAAAAGAGAGAGAGAAAGAGAGAGACAGAGAGAGAGAGAGAACAAAGGAAAAAAAACATATAAAGAGTTAAGCAAAGGGCACAGAGTAGCAGAGATCATGAAAATAAAAAGTATATAAAGACACAGTAAATCGATAAGGTGTATAATACACAGTCTGACATAATAAGTCTTTCTTTCTTTCTTTCTTTCTTTCTTTCTTTCTTTCTTTATAGAAAATGGATAAATTAGAAACAATAGGACTGAAAGTCATAGAGAGAAAGAGAGGGAGATAGATAGATAGATAGATAGATAGATAGATAGATAGATAGATAGATAGATAGATAGATAGATAGATAGATAGATAGATAGATAGATAGATAGATAGATAGATAGATAGATAGATAGATAGATAGATAGATAGATAGATAGATAGATAGATAGATAGATAGATAGATAGATAGATAGATAGATAGATAGATAGATAGATAGATAGATAGATAGATAGATAGATAGATAGATAGAGAGATAGAGAGAGAGAGAGAGAAAGAGAGAAAGAAATAAAAAGAAAACAGTAAGATATAAAGATTGCGAGATTTATAGAAGATATTAAAGATAATCCTTAGAATAATGAGGAAGGGGTAACTACAAGAAAACAGTAACTATGGTAGTATCGTCTTAGTTTTCTCCACATTCATATCTTCAGACAGGGGCTACTACTACATATTTGCTGATACAGAGTTGAGGTATTTTCATAATTAAGACACATAGATCACAATATAACGTACTAACAATGTCTTCACATGGATTCATGTAGTCAATAATCACAGACTATGAATTTTGCTTTCGCAACGTTTATTTGATCATCAGTTGTACACGAGGTGTATAGTGGGGTACATCTAAATTATACACTCACATATTAATGTTCTTGATCTGGATGCGCAGAAGAGTTTCACCGGCTGATATTAACGTATCTGTTAATATATATTGTTTGTGACATTTCTAATTCTATCATTCATTCTATTAAAATATTACAACTCGTCTTGCATGACACTTGTTATTCTATATCTATCTCTTGACTTATTCAATGCTACACTTAATCTACTTTTTATTGTTGTCTGGGGCACAAAACTTCTGAATCTAACTTGAAATACTCCTCATCTAAACTATGTCTGGTCTAACTTGATGTTCACTAGCTGATTCTCTCTCTAACTTGATGTTCACTAGCTGATTCTCTCTCTAACTTGATGTTCACTAGCTGATTCTCTCTCTAAATTGATGTTCACTAGCTGATTCTCTCTCTAACTTGATGTTCACTAGCTTATTCTGTATCTAACTTGATGTTCATTAGCTGATTCTCTCTCTCTAACTTGATGTTCACTAGCTTATTCTCTCTCTAACTTGATGTTCACTAGCTTATTCTCTCTCTAACTTTATGTTCACTAGCTGATTTTCTCTCTCTAACTTGATGTTCACTAGCTGATTCTCTCTCTAACTTGATGTTCACTAGCTGATTCTGTATCTAACTTGATGTTCACTAGCTGATTCTGTCTCTAACTTGATGTTCACTAGCTGATTCTCTCTCTAACTTGATGTTCACTAGCTGATTCTCTCTCTAACTTGATGTTCGCTAGCTGATTCTCTCACTAACTTGATGTTCACTTGCTGATTCTCTCTCTAACTTGATGTTCACTAGCTGATTCTCTCTTTAACTTGATGTTCACTTGCTGATTCTCTTTCTAACTTGATGTTCACTAGCTGATTCTCTCTTTAACTTGATGTTCACTAGCTGATTCTCTCTCTAACTTGATGTTCACTAGCTGATTCTCTCACTAACTTGATGTTCCCTAGCTGATTCTCTCTCTAACTTGGTGTTCACTAGCTGATTCTCTCTTTAACTTGATGTTCACTTGCTGATTCTCTCACTAACATGATGTTCGCTAGCTGATTATCTCTCTAACTTGATGTTCACTAGCTGATTCTCTCTTTAACTTGATGTCCACTTGCTGATTCTCTCTCTAACTTGATGTTCACTAGCTGATTCTCTCTCTAACTTGATGTTCACTAGCTGATTCTCTCACTAACTTGATGTTCACTAGCTGATTCTCTCTCTAACTTGATGTTCACTAGCTGATTCTTTCTCTACCATTTATCTATATTGGTCTGGTTCTCTAGCTTTATGTTTTAAACTCTATGTGTTTTTGTCTCTCTAGGTGTTTTTTTCTCTCTCTAGGTGTTTTTCTCTCTCTAGGTGTTTTTCTTTCTCTCTATGTGTTTTCTCTCTCTCAGTGTTTTTCTCTCTCTAGGTGTTTCTCTCTCTCTCTCTCTCTCTAGGTGTTTTTCTCTCTCTCTAGGTGTTTTCTCTCTCTGTGTGTTTTTCTCTCTCTCAGTGTTTTTGGATATTTCTTGAAGTCTGTGGAGATTGTTCTGATGTTCCTCAAATAATTCTAAGTTGTCTAATTATGTTAATTTTCTTCCTCTTCTACCTTTTTAGCTCCCTGTGGAGCATAGGTCTTCAACAAGCATTTTCCAAGTCGTTCTGTTTTCTGCCATTCTTTTAAGATTATTCCATGTCTTCTCCATCATCTTCATCTCTGCTTCTATCTGTCTTCTCCAAAAATTCCTTGGTATTCCTCTTTGTCTTTTCTCCTGGTGATTCCGAAAAAAAGGGCCTGTTGTGTAAAACTCTCATTTTGCTTCCGCAGTGTGTGTCCTATCCAACGCCATCGTCTTCGCTGTATCTCTTTTTATCCACTGGTATTTAACTGGTACATTTCCATAATTCTATGTTACTGATTTTGTCATGCCATTTCCATCATTTTATTCTGCGTAAGCATCCATTAATGAAGGTCTGTATCTTCGTTATTGTCATTTGTGTTCTTCTCCATGTTTCACAGCCATATAATAACTTAACATTTGAGTTAACAAATTTTATTTTTGTATTTAACCTAATTTCTTTGGATTTCCATATGTTTCCCAGTGCAATGAAAGCTCCTCTTGCCTTTGATATCCTTAAATTATGCTAATGCATGAAGCTAAATGCATCTGTCTCATTTACATAATTGATTAGCTTAGTTGCTGTCTAGTATCTCTCGCCCAATGGTTGAATACTAAATTCAACTCTAGATGATTGTTGTGTCAATTTTGCAAAACAAGCTTCATCTGGACAGTTTAGTTAAACTCTGATGTGACAAAAAAAAAAACAATACTAATATGAACGCTAAGACTGGCATCGCTCTCATAAATGTAACCTGCCCGCGAGTTGGTTTTTTCAGTCTATTTTCCGGACATGTGATGGTCAAGTCAAGTTTACATCTATTCCCCTACCTTCCCAATAACAGCTAAAATTGTCCATTCCCAAAACTTGCTTCTGTTCTTCTGTGTTTGTGTTGTACTTGCACTGTTGCTGCTATTACCAACTTAATTCATGAGTAACCACTAAGCTATCCGGGAGCCGCGATAGCTCAGGGGTTAGTGAACTGGACTACAAAAGACAAGGGGTAGGGTTCGATCCCAACCAACGGTTTCTGGGTTCACCCAGCCATAAATGGGTACCGAATTTTTCTGGGAAAGTAAAGCGGCAAGGGCGCAATACCGACCATATTACCATATCATGCGCGGAAGGTCTGTAAAATTGATGGTCACTAACACCACATTCCCTATACGCCACTTGGCATGACGGGGGCTCTTTACTTCTTTTACTAAGCTATCCGACACTAGCTATATTGTGTGTACTATTATCTCAAAGTCTATATACTATTGCATAACAAGATTTAAAAAAAACATTGGAGAAATAAATTATCAAGATAAAGAAAGTAAGAATGGAGAGAGAGAGAGAGAGACTGAAATAGATAGATAGAAAGATTGAGAGGTGCGAAACGGTACAAAGAAAGATTGTCAGACAGATGGAAATAGAAGAAAGAGTAATATGAGAACATGATTGAGAGAAAAGGATTCTAGGGCAGATGGATGGAAAGGCAGAAATACAAAATCCGTGAAAAAGAAAGGCACACCCGTAAAAACACACATGTGGGCTAAAAAAAGAAAACTACCAGTAGCCAAAACTAGCGAAAGAGAGAGAGAGGGAGAGAGAGACAGATAGTGAGAGAGAGAGTGAGAGAGTGAGAGAGAGAGAAATGCTAATATGATATTCGTCCCCACATTCATAACTTCAGCACAACAATGGAAGCGTGGTTTGCAAATAACTGTGCACATACCATATCCTAGTGCACATACCATATCCTAGTGCAAATACCATATCCTCGTGCACGCCTGGCAGGAATATTTTGTCCACTTTTAAGTCTAAGTTCGCCATCGACATCTCCTTGTTCTGGAGGATTCTTTGAGTAGCAGCCAAACAATGAACGCTGTCTTCTCGTTAGATCTAACAACAATAACTAGTGCCCCCATATTTATTTCACGCCTTTCTTCTGGCTTTTCTAATTAGTGGCTTCAATGTGTGCACTGCAAAACCACCGTTTTTGCATGGAAGTAAATAAAAACTAGGGAAATGTTCCAGAACAAATGCGTTGTTTTTAGGGGAGAAAGAAGAGAAATATGTCGACGATGTGTTTAATATTAGGAGCTTTGAACTATGTTGACTTAACCATGTGTATCTTTCGACAAACGATTATATGTTAATGTATGGTTTGTAACTGTTCATGCTTGTTAGAGATGTTCATTGTTGTTAGAGATGTTCACTCTAGTTTTTGTTAGATGTTCATTGTTGTTGTTAGATGTTCATTGTTGTTGTTAGAGATGTTCATTGTTGTTTTTAGAAGTTCATTGTTGTTAGAGATGTTCATTGTTGTTGTTAGATGTTCATTGTTGTTAGAGATGTTCATTGTTGTTAGAGATGTTCACTCTAGTTTTTGTTAGATGTTCATTGTTGTTGTTAGATGTTCTTTGTTGTTGTTAGAAATGTTCATTGTTGTTAGAGATGTTCATTGTTGTTAGAGATGTTCATTGTTGTTAGAGATGTTCATTGTTGTTAGAGATGTTCATTGTTGTTGTTAGATGTTCATTGTTGTTAGAGATGTTCATTGTTGTTAGAGATGTTCATTGTTGTTGTTAGATGTTCATTGTTGTTAGAGATGTTCATTGTTGTTGTTAGATGTTCATTGTTGTTAGAGATGTTCATTGTTGTTAGAGATGTTCATTGTTGTTAGAGATGTTCATTGTTGTTAGAGATGTTCATTGTTGTTGTTAGATGTTCATTGTTGTTAGAGATGTTCATTGTTGTTAGAGATGTTCACTCTAGTTTTTGTTAGATGTTCATTGTTGTTGTTAGATGTTCTTTGTTGTTGTTAGAGATGTTCATTGTTGTTAGAGATGTTCATTGTTGTTAGAGATGTTCATTGTTGTTAGAGATGTTCATTGTTGTTGTTAGATGTTCATTGTTGTTAGAGATGTTCATTGTTGTTGTTAGATGTTCATTGTTGTTAGAGATGTTCATTGTTGTTAGAGATGTTCATTGTTGTTGTTAGATGTTCATTGTTGTTAGAGATGTTCATTTTGTTGTTAGATGTTCATTGTTGTTAGAGATGTTCATTGTTGTTAGAGATGTTCATTGTTGTTAGAGATGTTCATTGTTGTTGTTAGATGTTCATTGTTGTTGTTAGATGTTCATTGTTGTTAGAGATGTTCATTGTTGTTAGATGTTCATTGTTGTTAGAGATGTTCATTGTTGTTAGAGATGTTCATTGTTGTTGTTAGATGTTCATTGTTGTTAGAGATGTTCATTGTTGTTGTTAGATGTTCATTGTTGTTGTTAGATGTTCATTGTTGCTGTTAGAGATGTTCATTGTTGTTGTTAGATGTTCATTGTTGTTGTTAGAGATGTTCATTGTTGTTGTTAGATGTTCATTGTTGTTATTAGATGTTCATTGTTGTTGTTAGATGTTCATTGTTGTTAGAGATGTTCATTGTTGTTGTTAGATGTTCATTGTTGTTAGAGATGTTCATTGTTGTTGTTAGAGATGTTCATTGTTGTTGTTAGATGTTCATTGTTGTTGTTAGATGTTCATTGTTGTTGTTAGATGTTCATTGTTGTTGTTGTTAGATGTTCATTGTTGTTGTTAGAGATGTTCATTGTTGTTGTTAGATGTTCATTGTTGTTGTTAGATGTTCATTGTTGTTGTTAGATGTTCATTGTTGTTGTTAGAGATGTTCATTGTTGTTGTTAGATGTTCATTGTTGTTGTTAGATGTTCATTGTTGTTGTCAGATGTTCATTGTTGTTAGAGATGTTCACTGTTGTTGTTAGAGAGGTTCACTCTTGTTTTTGTTAGATGTTCATTGTTGTTGTTTGAGATGTTCATTTTGTTGTTAGAGATTTTCATTGTTGTTGTTAGAGATGTTCATTGTTGTTGTTAGAGATGTTCATTGTTGTTGTTAGAGATGTTCATTGTTGTTAGAGATGTTCACTGTTCTTAGAGATGTTCATTGTTGTTAGCGATGCTCATTGTTGTTAGAGATGTTCATTGTTGTTGTTAGAGATGTTCATTGTTGTTAGAGGTGTTCATTGTTGTTGTTAGAGATGTTCACTCTTGTTTTTGTTAGATGTTTATTGTTGTTTTTAGAGATGTTAATTTTTGTTAGAGATGTTAATTGTTGTTAGAGATGTTCATTGTTGTTGTTAGAGATGTTCATTGTTGTTGTTAGAGATGTTCATTGTTGTTAGTGATGTTCATTGTTGTTGTTAGAGATGTTCATTGTTGTTAGATATGTTCATTCTTGTTGTTAGAGATGTTCAATGTTGTTAGAGATGTTCATTGTTGTTGTTAGAGATGTTCATTGTTGTTAGTGATGTTCATTGTTGTTGTTAGAGATGTTCATTGTTGTTAGATATGTTCATTCTTGTTGTTAGAGATGTTCAATGTTGTTAGAGATGTTCATTGTTGTTGTTAGAGATGTTCACTGTTGTTGTTAGAGATGGCCACTGTTGTTGTTAGAGATGTTCATTGTTGTTGTTAGAGATGTTCACTGTTGTTAGATATGTTCATTCTTGTTGTTAGAGATGTTCAATGTTGTTAGAGATGTTCATTGTTGTTGTTAGATATGTTCCTTGTTGTTGTTTGAGATGTTCCCTGTTGTTTGAGATGTTCAATGTTGTTGTTAGAGTTGTTCATTGTTGTTGTTAGAGATGTTCAATGTTGTTGTTAGAGATGTTCAATGTTGTTGTTAGAGATGGTCATTGTTGTTAGAGATGTTCATTGTTGTTGTTAGAGATGTTCATTGTTGTTAGTGATGTTCATTGTTGTTGTTATAGATGTTCAATGCTGTTGTTAGAGATGTTCAATGTTGTTGCTAGAGATGGCCACTGTTGTTGTTAGAGATGTTCATTGTTGTTGTTAGAGATGTTCACTGTTGTTAGATATGTTAATTGTTTTTGTTAGAGATGTTCACTGTTGTTAGAGATGTTCATTGTTGTTAGATATGTTCCTTGTTGTTGTTAGAGATGTTCCCTGTTGTTAGAGATGTTCACTGTTGTTAGAGATGTTCATTGTTGTTAGAGATGTTCATTGTTGTTAGAGATGTTCATTGTTGTTGTTAGATGTTCATTGTTGTTTTAGATGTTCATTGTTGTTAGAGATGTTCATTGTTGTTAGATGTTCATTGTTGTTAGAGATGTTCATTGTTGTTAGAGATGTTCATTGTTGTTGTTAGATGTTCATTGTTGTTGTTAGATGTTCATTGTTGTTGTTAGAGATGTTCATTGTTGTTGTTAGATGTTCATTGTTGTTGTTAGAGATGTTCATTGTTGTATTTAGATGTTCATTGTTGTTGTTAGATGTTCATTGTTGTTGTTAGATGTTCATTGTTGTTGTTAGATGTTCATTGTTGTTAGAGATGTTCATTGTTGTTGTTAGAGATGTTCATTGTTGTTGTTAGAGTTGTTCATTGTTGTTGTTAGAGATGTTCATTGTTGTTGTTAGATGTTCATTGTTGTTGTTAGATGTTCATTGTTGTTGTTAGATGTTCATTGTTGTTGTTGTTAGATGTTCATTGTTGTTGTTAGAGATGTTCCTTGTTGTTGTTAGATGTTCATTGTTGTTGTTAGATGTTCATTGTTGTTGTAGATGTTCATTGTTGTTAGAGATGTTCATTGTTGTTAGAGATGTTCACTCTTGTTTTTGTTAGATGTTCATTGTTGTTGTTAGAGATGTTCATTGTTGTTAGAGATGTTCATTGTTGTTAAAGATGTTCATTGTTGTTGTTAGAGAGGTTCACTCTTGTTTTTGTTAGATGTTCATTGTTGTTGTTTGAGATGTTCATTTTTGTTGTTAGAGATTTTCATTGTTGTTGTTAGAGATGTTCATTGTTGTTGTTAGAGATGTTCATTGTTGTTGTTAGAGATGTTCATTGTTGTTAGAGATGTTCACTGTTCTTAGAGATGTTCATTGTTGTTAGCGATGCTCATTGTTGTTAGAGATGTTCATTGTTGTTGTTAGAGATGTTCATTGTTGTTAGAGGTGTTCATTGTTGTTGTTAGAGATGTTCACTCTTGTTTTTGTTAGATGTTTATTGTTGTTTTTAGAGATGTTAATTTTTGTTAGAGATGTTAATTGTTGTTAGAGATGTTCATTGTTGTTGTTAGAGATGTTCATTGTTGTTGTTAGAGATGTTCATTGTTGTTAGTGATGTTCATTGTTGTTGTTAGAGATGTTCATTGTTGTTGTTAGAGATGTTCACTGTTGTTGTTAGAGATGGCCACTGTTGTTGTTAGAGATGTTCATTGTTGTTGTTAGAGATGTTCACTGTTGTTAGATATGTTCATTCTTGTTGTTAGAGATGTTCACTGTTGTTAGAGATGTTCATTGTTGTTGTTAGATATGTTCCTTGTTGTTGTTTGAGATGTTCACTGTTGTTTGAGATGTTCAATGTTGCTGTTAGAGTTGTTCATTGTTGTTGTTAGAGATGTTCAATGTTGTTGTTAGAGATGTTCAATGTTGTTGTTAGAGATGGTCATTGTTGTTAGTGATGTTCATTGTTGTTGTTAGAGATGTTCATTGTTGTTAGTGATGTTCATTGTTGTTGTTAGAGATGTTCAATGTTGTTGTTAGAGATGTTCAATGTTGTTGTTAGAGATGGCCACTGTTGTTGTTAGAGATGTTCATTGTTGTTGTTAGAGATGTTCACTGTTGTTAGATATGTTAATTGTTGTTGTTAGAGATGTTCACTGTTGTTAGAGATGTTCATTGTTGTTAGATATGTTCCTTGTTGTTGTTAGAGATGTTCCCTGTTGTTAGAGATGTTCACTGTTGTTAGAGATGTTCACTGTTGTTAGAGATGTTCACTGTTGTTAGATATGTTCATTGTTGTTGTTAGAGATGTTCATTGTTATTAGAGGTGTTCATTGTTGTTGTTAGAGATGTTCATTGTTGTTGTTAGATGTTCATTGTTGTTGTTAGATGTTCATTGTTGTTGTTGTTAGATGTTCATTGTTGTTGTTAGAGATGTTCATTGTTGTTGTTAGATGTTCATTGTTGTTGTTAGATGTTCATTGTTGTTGTTAGATGTTCATTGTTGTTGTTAGAGATGTTCATTGTTGTTGTTAGATGTTCATTGTTGTTGTTAGATGTTCATTGTTGTTGTTAGATGTTCATTGTTGTTAGAGATGTTCATTGTTGTTGTTAGAGAGGTTCACTCTTGTTTTTGTTAGATGTTCATTGTTGTTGTTTGAGATGTTCATTTTTGTTGTTAGAGATTTTCATTGTTGTTGTTAGAGATGTTCATTGTTGTTGTTAGAGATGTTCATTGTTGTTGTTAGAGATGTTCATTGTTGATAGAGATGTTCACTGTTCTTAGAGATGTTCATTGTTGTTAGCGATGCTCATTGTTGTTAGAGATGTTCATTGTTGTTGTTAGAGATGTTCATTGTTGTTAGAGGTGTTCATTGTTGTTGTTAGAGATGTTCACTCTTGTTTTTGTTAGATGTTTATTGTTGTTTTTAGAGATGTTAATTTTTGTTAGAGATGTTAATTGTTGTTAGAGATGTTCATTGTTGTTGTTAGAGATGTTCATTGTTGTTGTTAGAGATGTTCATTGTTGTTAGTGATGTTCATTGTTGTTGTTAGAGATGTTCATTTTTGTTAGATATGTTCATTCTTGTTGTTAGAGATGTTCAATGTTGTTAGAGATGTTCATTGTTGTTGTTAGAGATGTTCATTGTTGTTAGTGATGTTCATTGTTGTTGTTAGAGATGTTCATTGTTGTTAGATATGTTCATTCTTGTTGTTAGAGATGTTCAATGTTGTTAGAGATGTTCATTGTTGTTGTTAGAGATGTTCACTGTTGTTGTTAGAGATGGCCACTGTTGTTGTTAGAGATGTTCATTGTTGTTGTTAGAGATGTTCACTGTTGTTAGATGTGTTCATTCTTGTTGTTAGAGATGTTCAATGTTGTTAGAGATGTTCATTGTTGTTGTTAGATATGTTCCTTGTTGTTGTTTGAGATGTTCCCTGTTGTTTGAGATGTTCAATGTTGTTGTTAGAGTTGTTCATTGTTGTTGTTAGAGATGTTCAATGTTGTTGTTAGAGATGTTCAATGTTGTTGTTAGAGATGGTCATTGTTGTTAGAGATGTTCATTGTTGTTGTTAGAGATGTTCATTGTTGTTAGTGATGTTCATTGTTGTTGTTATAGATGTTCAATGCTGTTGTTAGAGATGTTCAATGTTGTTGCTAGAGATGGCCACTGTTGTTGTTAGAGATGTTCATTGTTGTTGTTAGAGATGTTCACTGTTGTTAGATATGTTAATTGTTGTTGTTAGAGATGTTCACTGTTGTTAGAGATGTTCATTGTTGTTAGATATGTTCTTTGTTGTTGTTAGAGATGTTTCCTGTTGTTAGAGATGTTCACTGTTGTTAGAGATGTTCATTGTTGTTAGAGATGTTCATTGTTGTTAGAGATGTTCATTGTTGTTGTTAGATGTTCATTGTTGTTGTTAGATGTTCATTGTTGTTAGAGATGTTCATTGTTGTTAGATGTTCATTGTTGTTAGAGATGTTCATTGTTGTTAGAGATGTTCATTGTTGTTGTTAGATATTCATTGTTGTTAGAGATGTTCATTGTTGTTGTGAGATGTTCATTGTTGTTGTTAGATGTTCACTGTTGTTGTTAGAGATGTTCATTGTTGTTGTTAGATGTTCATTGTTGTTGTTAGAGATGTTCATTGTTGTTGTTAGATGTTCATTGTTGTTGTTTGATGTTCATTGTTGTTGTTAGATGTTCATTGTTGTTGTTAGATGTTCATTGTTGTTAGAGATGTTCATTGTTGTTGTTAGAGATGTTCATTGTTGTTGTTAGAGTTGTTCATTGTTGTTGTTAGAGATGTTCATTGTTGTTGTTAGATGTTCATTGTTGTTGTTAGATGTTCATTGTTGTTGTTAGATGTTCATTGTTGTTGTTGTTAGATGTTCATTGTTGTTGTTAGAGATGTTCCTTGTTGTTGTTAGATGTTCATTGTTGTTGTTAGATGTTCATTGTTGTTGTTAGATGTTCATTGTTGTTGTTAGAGATGTTCATTGTTGTTGTTAGATGTTCATTGTTGTTGTTAGATGTTCATTGTTGTTGTTAGATGTTCATTGTTGTTAGAGATGTTCATTGTTGTTAGAGATGTTCACTCTTGTTTTTGTTAGATGTTCATTGTTGTTGTTAGAGATGTTCATTGTTGTTAGAGATGTTCATTGTTGTTAAAGATGTTCATTGTTGTTGTTAGAGAGGTTCACTCTTGTTTTTGTTAGATGTTCATTGTTGTTGTTTGAGATGTTCATTTTTGTTGTTAGAGATTTTCATTGTTGTTGTTAGAGATGTTCATTGTTGTTGTTAGAGATGTTCATTGTTGTTGTTAGAGATGTTCATTGTTGTTAGAGATGTTCACTGTTCTTAGAGATGTTCATTGTTGTTAGCGATGCTCATTGTTGTTAGAGATGTTCATTGTTGTTGTTAGAGATGTTCATTGTTGTTAGAGGTGTTCATTGTTGTTGTTAGAGATGTTCACTCTTGTTTTTGTTAGATGTTTATTGTTGTTTTTAGAGATGTTAATTTTTGTTAGAGATGTTAATTGTTGTTAGAGATGTTCATTGTTGTTGTTAGAGATGTTCATTGTTGTTGTTAGAGATGTTCATTGTTGTTAGTGATGTTCATTGTTGTTGTTAGAGATGTTCATTGTTGTTGTTAGAGATGTTCACTGTTGTTGTTAGAGATGGCCACTGTTGTTGTTAGAGATGTTCATTGTTGTTGTTAGAGATGTTCACTGTTGTTAGATATGTTCATTCTTGTTGTTAGAGATGTTCACTGTTGTTAGAGATGTTCATTGTTGTTGTTAGATATGTTCCTTGTTGTTGTTTGAGATGTTCACTGTTGTTTGAGATGTTCAATGTTGTTGTTACAGTTGTTCATTGTTGTTGTTAGAGATGTTCAATGTTGTTGTTAGAGATGTTCAATGTTGTTGTTAGAGATGGTCATTGTTGTTAGAGATGTTCATTGTTGTTGTTAGAGATGTTCATTGTTGTTAGTGATGTTCATTGTTGTTGTTAGAGATGTTCAATGTTGTTGTTAGAGATGTTCAATGTTGTTGTTAGAGATGGCCACTGTTGTTGTTAGAGATGTTCATTGTTGTTGTTAGAGATGTTCACTGTTGTTAGATATGTTAATTGTTGTTGTTAGAGATGTTCACTGTTGTTAGAGATGTTCAAAGTTGTTGTTAGAGATGTTCCTTGTTGTTGTTAGAGATGTTCCCTGTTGTTAGAGATGTTCACTGTTGTTAGAGATG
Source organism: Megaustenia siamemsis (assembly GCA_032433765.1). Taxonomy (NCBI): domain Eukaryota; kingdom Metazoa; phylum Mollusca; class Gastropoda; order Stylommatophora; family Ariophantidae; genus Megaustenia; species Megaustenia siamemsis. Next base: position 40,388,138 of record JAVIAB010000041.1, on the reverse strand, counting down.
TTCACTGTTGTTAGAGATGTTCACTGTTGTTAGATATGTTCATTGTTGTTGTTAGAGATGTTCACTGTTGTTAGTGATGTTCACTGTTGTTAGAGATGTTCATTGTTGTTAGATATGTTCCTTGTTTTTGTTAGAGATGTCCCCTGTTGTTAGAGATGTTCACTGTTGTTAGAGATGTTCACTGTTGTTAGAGATGTTCACTGTTGTTAGATATGTTCCTTGTTGTTGTTAGAGATGTTCCCTATTGTTTGAGATGTTCAATGTTGTTGTTAGAGATGTTCACTGTTGTTAGAGATGTTCATTGTTGTTGTTAGAGTTGTTCATTGTTGTTGTTAGAGATGTTCAATGTTGTTGTTAGAGATGTTCATTGTTGTTGTTAGAGATGTTCACTCTTGTTTTTGTTAGATGTTAATTGTTGTTGTTAGAGATGTTCACTGTTGTATGAGATGCTCATTGTTGTTGTTTATTTCTGTTGCTAGGGATATTTATTCTTGTTAGAGATGTGCATTGTTGTAAGACATGTTCAGTTTTTTTAGGGATGATCGTTATTATTAGAGATATTTATTTTTGTTCAAGCTGCTCATTCCTGCCAGAGGTGCTCATTGCTACTAGAGGTGCTCATATTGCTATTAGAGGTGCTCAATGCTACTAGAGGTGCTCATTGTTACTAGAGGTGCTCATTGCTACTTGAGGTGCTCATATTGCTACTAGAGGTGCTCATTGCTGCTAAAGGTGCTCATTGCTACTAGAGGTGTTCATTGCTGCTAGCGGTGCTCATTGCTGCTAGATGTGCTCATTGCTGCTATAGGTGTTCATTGCTGATTGAGGCACACTTTGCTGTTAGATTTGCTCATATCCGCTAATGTTGCTCAATTGCTTCTAGCTGTTATCATTGCTGCTAGAGGTATTCAGCTGCAAGTACTCATTGCTGCTATAGGTACTCATTGCTGCTATAGGTACTCATTGCTGCTATAGGTACCCATTGCTGCTATAGGTACTCATTGCTGCTATATGTATCCATTGCTGCTATAGGTACCCATTGCTGCTATAGGTATTCATTGCTGCTATATGTATCCATTGCTGCTATAGGTACCCATTGCTGCTATAGGTATTCATTGCTGCTATAAGTATTCATTGCTGCCATAGGTACCCATTGCTGCTATAGGTACTCATTGCTGCTATAAGTACTCATTGCTGCTATTGGTACCAATTGCTGCTATAGGTACTCATTGCTGCTATAGGTATTAATATCTGCTAGATGTACTCATTGCTGCTATAGATACTCATAACTGCTATAGGTATTCATTGCTCTTTGATGTATTCATTTCTGCTATATGTACTCATTGCTGCTAAATGTATTCATTGCTGCTAGATGCACTCATTGCTGCTATTGATACTCATTGCTGTTAGAATTGCTTATTGCTGGTAGAATTTCTCCTTGCTGCTAGAGTTGCTCACTCCTGGTTGACTGGCTCATTGGTGCTCGATTTTCTCATTGCAGCTGGAATTGCTCATTGCTGCTAAAGTGGTTCTTTCCAGATCGAGTTGCTTATTGCTGCTGGAATGGCTCATTGCTGCTAGAGTTGCTCTTTACGAACTATTTGCATTATTTCAGCTATTAATACATGTTTATGTCTTTTCTGATCACGGGGTAAAAGTCGTGATTGTTCTCACGAGATTTTTGTGATATGATTTATTGTTGTCTTGGTCTGCTAGAGTTCCCTCGATACTCTTTTCATTGTCCATGATATTCTAAATATTCGTCTGTAAGACAACATTTCTGTAATTCTTAATATCCCCATGTAACGCCGATATTTCTGTTCTGTTGCTCCGTATGTTTTCTCGTCTGTTGTCCAAGTGTCCATGATTGACTTACATATATAATGAAGGCTCTACGCACTATAAAACACAAAGAAACTACTTTCCTTACTTCACGCAAGATGAGTTGCGTAACATCGTTTTCTCTCTTTGGATTGAAGTTTTTGAGGCAAATCAATAGACATCTCCGAAGGTGAGTAACTGTTGAAAAATATATGACGGTCTTAATTACCGCGATAAAAATAACATGAACCAAGCTTCATCGCTTAACTATTCCCTTTAAGCTTGTGTTTAATGAGTTCTCTGATGTGTGTTCTGGTATCATCGACTGAAGGGGAAGCCACGAAGAATGGAATCTTATCCACGAATCGTATCTTAACATTTCACATATTAGCCTGTCAGTGTATGCTGTGAAGTCTTGTAGGTCGCTGTAGTTTTATATCCTAGGCCAAATGAATATGTATGTACTGGGTGCCGTAATAATTTTAGTGATACCTAAATATTTAAATACCTGTTAGTCACCTTGTGCCACGAGAGAGAGAGAGAGAGAGAGAGAGAGAGAGAGAGAGAGAGAGATTGAACGTGTATACCAAAAATAAAATAAAAGGCTGTCTTGTAAAGAAACGCTTACTTTATCGAGTTTTGAAACATAATTTTTTTTGTTATCTCTAGGCTCTTTGCCAGATGGTAGTTCTATTGTATATCCTTTAACCTACTTATATGTGGTAATGTGTTCTCCAGCACTACCTTAAATTACCTTTCGCGTATTTATATGTTTCGCATGTACAAGCTTATAGCTCACATAATTCAGTTCTTTTACCACAAGGTTTGCAAGCGTAACTATCATGTTGAGATTGTCTACCGTGTCTTTATAAGATTGAGTGTACAGGGTCTCTCAATCGCTACCAAACTCGACACTTCCTCGACAACTTTAACACCATTAACGAGATTGCAATGAAATTTGAATATGAATAGGTTTCATTGTGTGAGAAATGACAAGAAACGTCTGTGTCTGTGTGGCTAGCAATGGTTGTGGCATTAAGTGAGTAACACAGGAGATAGGAAAAACAAATATATCTATATAGAGAAAAAAAAATGAGTATGGTTAAAGCTTCCACGTAACAAGTGGACAACACAGACCAGAACAACGTTTGGGTGCAATAGGCCTTCAACAGAAACAAACATACAACACACGTACACACATGTATTTAAAATAAAAAATAGATAAAGAAATAAATCAATAATAAATCATAAATAAAATGTAAATATAGTGAGTATTACAGCCTGCCTGACGCGCCTCTCTGCTGATATCTATCATGTGGGTGAGAGTGTCTACACAATATGGTTGTTGTTCTTGATCTAGTGTACAGTACGTGAGGGTTCACACAGGACAGCTGGGTTACTCTCGAGGAGAATGTGTTTATTGCTAAAACCTTTTAAAGACATGTCGGGTTCCGTAGCGAGTTTGACTCCCTGTATATCTCAACATGTGGTTTTCATGCCTTTGTTCATCATTAAAAACTCATATTGTTAATCTTCAAAAGTAATGAGAATCAGGCATGGCTGCTTGTTCCAATCTCAATGTGGAATTTTAGTTCTAACTATTTTTTTTTGGCCGCGCTGATAAGTTAAAGCTAAAGGTAAAGTACGAGACTTGAATTGGCGTCATAGCAGGCGAGTTTCCACCCATATGTGCTCGGTTGCCTATCCAGAAGTGTTCGGAGACTTCTGGACAGTGTCGCTTCAAGCATCGAAACTCACGATGCGAGGCGGCATTCTTCACCTTCCCAGAGCACTACTCTGGTACTCATTTCTGCAAGCGGCTGGGTCGATCGCGGGGGTATTTTTTTCCTCTCGGTTCACGCAATGGGACAAAAAAATCATTGAGGAAAATCAATGTTCCTTGTGTTTCTAGTTTCTTCTGAACTTCTGGAACTAGCATCAGGTATGAGAGATGAAGAGAAGTGTGGAGAGTATGAGGCAGTTTGGAACCATTTAATTACATCTTGTGTGCGTGTCACTTTAGATGTTGGTAGCGCGAGTAGTCTCGTGGAATATTCCTCTAATAGAATCGTTAAGTGTTTTAACCTCGATGACAACGACACGTCACCTCAACAGAGCTGAAATAAATATAAGTATCACTGCCCTCTACATTAACATATACGTTCGAATGAGTATCACTGCCCTCTACATTAACATATACGTTCGAATGAGTATCACTGCCCTCTACATTAACATATACGTTCGAATGAGTATCACTGCCCTCTACATTAACATATACATTCGAATGAGTATCACTGCCCTCTACATTAACAGATACATTCGAATGAGTATCACTGCCCTCTACATTAACATATACATTCGAATGAGTATCACTGCCCTCTACATTAACATACATTCGAATGAGTATCACTGCCCTCTACATTAACATATACATTCGAATGAGTATCACTGCCCTCTACATTAACGTATACATTCGAATGAGTATAACTGACCTCTACATTAATATATACATTCGAAAGTATATTGTCTCAATTCTTGTGTAGCATCAATTAAAATAATACAGAGAGCAAGAAGGAGACAAAAAGATTATGGACAAACGAAATGAAGGACTTATGCAAGCAGTCAGTAAAACGTTTCTACCTTAACAACTTCCACATTTGCCCATCTGTTAAAGTTCATCTAAAAGCGGCATATTGGTTCTAACTTTTCACATTTTGCAGCAATTATCAAACAAAACGTCATGAGCCTACTACATTCACCATATATATAAAATTTATATTTTTTAAGTGGGCTCAATACACAAATCGTACAAATTCAAGCTAAAGTCGATATTTTATGTACGAATGGCCCTATTTTAGACTAGTTATTGCTCATAAAGAAAACGTCAAAGTTTGACAAATATTAGAGTTTTCGGGCTGCAATATTCGATTTTTGACTGTAACAAGTTCTTCCTTTTTTTATTTTAAGATACAGCATCTTTTAATCACCGTGAGTGTATGACACAAGAATTATGTATATTTTTTTTTTAATAACATTCCTGAGAAGTTCAAATAAAGTATCAATGACAAATGACAATAAAAAACGACTACATCTAAAACAGAAGGTAGCTAAAAGAATAAGAAAACAACATTTACAGGCATCAAGTTATGCACTCGTCCTTTCTCCTGCGACGTCTTCATGGCAACAGCAACTGGATAAAACAACTATCAACTGCTGCAGCCACATTGTAGACGATGCCCAAGTCACACACTTCTATCAACTGCTGTAGCTACACTGTAGATGACAACCAATTCACACACTTCTATCAACTGCTGTAGCTACACTGTAGATGACAACCAATTCACACACTTCTATCAACTGCTGTAGCTACACTGTAGATGACAACCAATTCACACTCTCATATCCACTGCTATAACCCCTGCAAGGACGGCTGAAAGGTGCAGCCCTAGCCAATCACCTCCTCATTCAACATTGAGAACGTTCTCTCATACGTGAGCATACTCCACACCTTCTCCCAAAGAAATTACAACCAGATATGGAAACAATTTCATCATTTATTTGCACAGAATGAATAATACAAACAGACGTGCTCACAGTTTCACATCTTGAATGAATAATACAAACAGACGTGCACGCAGTTTCACATCTTGAATGAATAATACAAACAGGCGTGCACGCAGTTTCACATCTTGAATGAATAATACAAACAGACGTGCACGCAGTTTCACATCTTGAATGAATAATACAAACAGACGTGCACACAATGATTGAAAAATACAAACAGACGTGCACACAATGATTGAAAAATACAAACAGACGTGCACACAATGATTAAAAAATACAAACAGACGTGCACAGAATGATTGAAAAATACAAACAGACGTGCATACAATGATTGAAAAATACAAACAGACGTGCACACAATGATTGAAAAATACAAACAGACGTGCACACAATGATTGAAAAATACAAACAGACGTGCACACAATGATTAAAAAATACAAACAGACGTGCACAGAATGATTGAAAAATACAAACAGACGTGCATACAATGATTGAAAAATACAAACAGACGTGCACACAATGATTGAAAAATACAAACAGACGTGCACACAATGATTGAAAAATACAAACATACGAGCACACAATGATTGAAAAATACAAACATACGAGCACACAATGAACGAATAATACAAAAATACGTTATTGAGTGATTGAGTTATTAGCGGGTCATCATCATTGCACTCCGAACATATCCATAGGTGCTGAGATCCCCTCCTCAGCAAGTCTCTCAGTGTCCAGCGACTGAGGACTCCAGTTCTGTGTTGGTTGATAAGTCTTCTTACACGGCCACTAAGTTTCTCGTTTCTGGCTGTGCCCATCTCAACTCCCATCTCTTTCATCCGAAGGAGTGACGTGGACTCATGGTTGTCGAAGTCATGTGTCCTCCCAACTTCCCGGAGGACATTGATGATGTCTGTCCAATCCATTTGTTGACCGTCTCAACAGTAGAGCAGCTAGCCAACCTGTCCGCCCTTTCATTTCCCCGTACACCAGCATGTCTTGGGACGTAGACAAAGGTGACCTTATGTATTTTTTACTTCTGCAATGGCAAAAATACGTGCACACAAAGAATGAATAATACAAACTAAAGTGCACAACCGAACCCCCCCCCCCTCTTTTCCCCCTCCCTTTACAGACCATTACAATATTAAAGGAAATGAAAACATAGTCTCGTACAAGCGTACTGTCGTTTGGTTAGCGCTGTCAATACTCATCTTATTTCAAGTTCGCTTTAAGACACTTGCGTGTGGCCGTGTGGCTAAAACCACTAGCCGGTGTTCGAAACCTGCAGGAGACAGAAAGAATTTTTTCTATCGGGTGTGAAATAAAAAATTCCTGAGTCTCACACGTCGTGGCGACTGCTTTGATCAAGCGGCCTTTATCCCTCTGGTTCTATCGTTGCCCCTCGACATTCACCAGCAATGGTAATATGTATCGTAAAGATTGTTTTTTTTTAATGACACTTTATAAGCCAAATACAGTTTAGTACCACAATAAGGAAATGCTCCATCCGCGCTTTAAACGGGTTGTGAATATGATGCCAGTGCCCATATTGTTCAATGACTAAAGTCACATCTTTTTTCGCTTGGTCGGCACTCGTGTGTGCTGGTGTGTAAATATTGTTCCTCTAACCCTGCGCCGTAGCTGACACACTCGGTCGTCAACAGGCTGGATCTAGATTAAAGATAGAATAGTCATGTTTTAAAATGATAAGGCGAAGGAGATTCAGGTTAGACTCTTATCTTGCCGCCCGTCTTCAGAGTGTTTTAAGAGTTATAAAACACGGCCGTACTTAATTGAAATATATGTGTTTTACAACATCTCCGAGCAATACAACTAGAAAGAAGAACGATCTTATCGTCGCTGTGATATGAAACTGATGAGAGCTCCCGGTGGTACCTCAGCGATATATATCCTAGAAATAACCCTCAGTTAATTTGAACTGTTCGGTAGATAACACTACAATAATATAGTCATAAAACTGATAAGACACCGACCTAATGCGGCCATTATTATCTCGTGCTTAATGGTGCCCCCTGGAAACAGGAAGTATTGGAATTCAACAAAGTAGATTGATGTACATAGGAGGACTTGTACATCTCATACAACAAAGTAAATTGATGTACATAGGAAGACATGTACATCTCATACAACAAAGTAAATTGATGTACATAGGATGACATGTACATCTCATACAACAAAGTAAATTGATGTACATAGGAGGACATGTACATCTCATACAACAAAGTAAATTGATGTACATAGGAGGACATGTACATCTCATACAACAAAGTAAATTGATGTACATAGGAGGACATGTACATCTCATACAACAAAGTAAATTGATGTACATAGGAGGACATGTACATCTCATACAACAAAGTAAATTGATGTACATAGGAGGACACTTCCACTTCAGTTTAATTTTTTTTTTTAATCCGAACCTAACAAATCTTGGTGACAGCACTGAGCATGCGGTCTTTATTTCCTATACCTAGGCAAGGTCCCTTGCACATCTCATAAGTGTGAATATAGTCACGACGATAGATGACGATAGGCTTATTATCGTGTCAAACTTTGCATAGACAGTTTCTCTCGGGCGTATATACGAATATCGGAAAAGTTGGGTTTTTTTTTTCCGTTCACCAACTTTCACATCTGGCGATGTCCCTAGAGACTAGGAACTGAATTTTCTTCCGTCAGCACAGGGATCCCTCGCCGCACAGGGCACGTGTGCACAGGGGTCCCTCGCCGCACAGGCTTCGGAAGTACTAATAATCATATTTATTCCATCGATGAGTAATTGATGTTTCAAACCAGGCATCGCTGCTGAGATCAGGGGTGGTAGCTGCAGAGAGAGTTCACAAATAAAAATCCCAACCGAGATTTGAACTCACAACCTCTCTGTTTCGAGACAGGCGTCTTGCCTCGAGACCAACGAGTCCCGTGACAGTATTTGATGAAGGCCCTAAATGTTTATAAAATGGGCTGTTTCCCTACCCATAATTTGCTGATGTGCACACCTGATGCAGTCATTGTCCTCGTGTTGTTGCACCATTAACTGTAATAATTGTAAGGTGTTGCATCTTACAGAAGTGGTTCCCTTTCTCGGCAAGCCGCCATTGACACTCAAACTTTAAACATTGACCAATCGAAACAAACAGCCAAGGTGAGGCGAACGGAAGTAATATGTGCACAGTATCAGGGACAAGCCTTGCCGATAGTCAGACACACTGAATGTCAGTTAGTGGAAGATGTAAGTCAGAAAGAAAGGATCATCAGAGTAGAGTAGTGTGTGATTTACGTTACATTTTAAAAAGTAAACTACATTTTCAAATAAAGTAGTATATGGCGAATTATTAGAGAATACAGAATGCAGCATTACACCAAGCGGTAGCCAATCTCCAAAAAGTACAATTACAATTCTTTTCATTAGATCTGAGATGTGCTGAAGTCGGATGTGTTGGGTCGAAAGATGCAAATATCACAGTTATACTGCAAACCACAACACAACGCAGACACGCCCACTTAACGTCCTTTTAAGGGCGGATGACGAAGAGGTATATTCCTTTAGTCATCGGCTGAACGCAAGCAAGCAAGCATTAGATCTGAGAGCCGGAACTGAACTTCCAGAAGAGTTCCTACACAAAAATGTTTGTGTAAATAAACCATCTGATGTAAGATTTATATTTTGACTAGAAATACAACCTTAATCCAGTGGATATAAAGTGCCGTATGTTGTATTCCCGTGTACAAACAATTTATATTCTATAGAAAGCTAGGACTAAACCCCTGCCATATATTATATAAAGAAACATTAGATACAATTGTTTGGCCACGTGATTGGGCAGAAAGACCAAAACAATACACAACGAACCTTCAATAAACGTTATGAGAACACCAGAACCAATGGTCGACCACGAAAAAGATGGTTTGATAGAATATTTGAAGCGCTAGGAAATATAACAGCCGCAGAGGCAAACATAAGAGCAAAAGATCGCAAATTATATCTCCTCTCGACCATGAAAGACGAACGAGGAAGGGAAAAGGAAGAAGAAAAGTAACTACTTTTTTTCATTGTTAATTGTTTATGAAAAAAAAAACGCCACTGTAGAATATACTATTTTCCAAGAGGAGGAAACCATATTTTATGGACAATGTAATGAGATTTCATGAGATTACATGAGATTACATGAGATTACTGAGGAACAACTGAAACATATTGCAACAAATAGAAAAACTAAAAATAGAAGAGGCAACAGAGAGAAAAGACAAAAGACAATTTAAGTGACCAGCTTAGCAGGAAGTCAATAAAAGAATTGATGATGTAGAGAAGAAGGGTTTAATGAAGACAGTAAAGACGAAATATTAAGAGAGACATGAATACCTATCCCAGCGGTACAATACTTTAACAACTAAACAAGACAGACCAAGAGAATAGTTTTGCAGAACAAATACAATGTGAATGATTAAACACATATGTATACATAAATGTATATTATTTATTTGTATTAGGCAACATCAATGCACACCGGCCGAACCCATAGGTACTCCGATATCCCTCTCGAAAATCTCGAGAGAATCCTGACCCACATGCACGAACTCTGTAGCACGGCCTGTGATCCACGGTGTGGGAAGTTTTCTGCTGACAATTTTGCCCGGGCAGCGGCACATATTTATGGCCTGCTCTTTTCGATTTTAACTGCCAAGAGTTATCTAACGTGCACACGCGATCCCCTGTTTATTGCCGTTATCCGAGACGACTAGACATCGGATCTAACTACCCAAGAGATCAGGAGAGTTCCTTGTTATAAAGAAACCGCGTATTAATTGTTCATATTTTGGAAAATTTACGACCGCTTCTGATGAGTTTTGAACCCGGCTCCTTCCGCCTAGCCTGAGATCGACGTCGTCCACTAGACTACGAAGCCCCCATGTTTGTGTGTGTATATATATATATAAGAACTGTGCTTTCATAGTTTAAGAAATAAATAAAAGTGTCATGAAAGGGTGTAAATATAAATAAAGAGAAAGACAAAATTCCAGGAATTGGAATTGCAATTCCGTGAAAGAAGATGCTAGGATTACCTAGACAGACTGTATAATGTGCTGCTGTTTTGCAGATTCGTGGAAGCATTTCCTGTAAAACTAAGATGCTCAAATCATCAACAGAAATAACAGATAGATCGATGCTGGGAGCGTTTAGATAAGACCATCTGGATGGGGTTGAATGACTTACCCAGCAGTGATAGCGCAGGGGTAACAGCTCAGTTAAGTACTGACCTACAGCTTCTGATAGCTGGTGATGTGTACTGCTGGCTCCCCTGATTACAACATTCTTCTGTACAGGAAACTGAATACCATAGTTAAGACAATCAATGGAAATGGGAGTAGTGGTTCTCACACTTGGTAATTTCTTTGTCACTTAGACATCTATATTAGTTGAAGATCTATTTTGTCACTTATGCATCTACATTAGTTGAAGATCTACTTTGTCAATTATGCATCTGTAATAGTTGAAGATCTACTTTATCACTTATGTGTGTATATTAGATGAAGATCTACTTTATCACTTATGCATCTATATTAGTTGAAGATCTAGTTTATCGCTTATGCATCGGTATTAGTTGAAGATCTACTTTATCACTTATGCGTGTATATTAGATGAAGATCTACTTTATCAAACGTATATGGATAATGATGGATGGAGATGCCTTGTTTCAGAGAGAGGTCCGATGAATCTTTATTGATAGAGTGTCTTTGTCATTTTGGTGAGAAAATGCTAAATAGAGCCAATTCTGACCTATGGAAATGAATCATGGACAGTAGACAAACGAATGATGTAACATTCAGTGGCCACAGATATATGATTTCTCAGAATAATGCTGAGATCTTCTTAGATATGACTATTAGTGGTACGTCATGGGACGCACCAAGATGGAAGTTCGTCCGAGTTCTAGCCGTGGTGTATACAATGCTGATCTTGAACATCGCGCTGTCTGTTGTCACAGCGAGTTGGCGGATTGTTAGAATTGTAACCACGAGTTTGAAATAATTGTTTGTGCACATTTCGTTAACCACCGAGGTAGATCAAGTCTTTATTCTGCTGGCTTTGTTTGCGACATTGGAAGCTAATGACCTAACTGCCTAACTTGTGTAGACGGTTGGTTCGGGGCAAATTGTGCGTTGCAGTGTCACTGCTAAAATCGCTCAGTTTGTGACAGGGCTACAGGGACATGCACAAACGGTGACAGTTGTCGGCGAGAGCGTTTCGGACCCCAGTGTCAGTACTTTGATCTAGTTTGCAAATACGCCTAGGGATCTGGACCTACAGATCCGGACAGTTTCATGGTCTAATCAACATGCTACGGACTGAAGGGGCGATAGTTGCAAATATCTGTTCCATCTACATTGGCGGGGGTCGGAATGTGGCTCTCAAACAGAACGCAAACCAGACCGACACATTTAATGCTTGTTAATACAGTGGACGGGTGTGGACCAGAGGCCGCAGATAATGGCAAAACAAAGACCAATCTTTATGACAATGACTGCACACACACACAATTGAGAAGTGGAACCAATTCTGTTTACTGGTATCTGAACTTTGACACGTCCCAGAAGACTCACACCATTCGAATTTATCATCGAGCTAGCACTATGATTGGGGTAAAGAATGACACTCCAAAGGCTTTCTCTGACAGTGGCGGTGTAGTGTTCCAGTATAATGATATATCATACCCAAATATTTGTGTGAACACTATTGTAGTCACCATACAAGCGACAATGGCACACAGTAAGTTTGAGTTCTCACCGACCTTTTCGCAGGACGAGAGTGCACTGACGGTGTGTGAGGTGCAAACATTTACAGACACCTATTGTCTGGCCGGGTCTTGTCTTAGTGTCAGTTCTTTATGTGAGGAAAATCCGGAAAATGCCAACATTGCAAACATCCTGGCTATACCTGTGATGACACTTGTCCTGATGGTAATTTTGGGCTACAGTGCGAACAGACGTGTTCTGATGGCTGTGACATCATATGTGACACAGAAAGAGCAGACTGTACGCGCAAGGAAGCGTACTACGGGCCAGACTGCACTCTCAAATGTCCTGACCACTGTTTCAACGACACCTGTGAACAGTCAACCGGGATCTGTTCATGCAAGGGAACGTTCTACGGGTCAGACTGCACTCTCAAATCTCCGTACAACTGTTTGGACGATATCTGTTAACAGTTCATGGGGACCGGCGTCTCGTATGTCGATGATTACCACGTTAAGAAGAGTCTGCTGACAACAACAAACCCAAGCATATGGATACCTTAATGTGTACTGGATATGTTCTTTCTGTGCTGGACATGATTAATTTCTTGGTGTGTTTCATTGCTAGCCAAGGCTGATATCTTGGCTTGTGTGTGTGTGTGTGTGTGTGTGTGTGTGTGTGCTGGTCATGGCTCATATCTTGGTGTGTGTCATGTTAGTCATATCTCATATCTTGGAGTGTCCGTGTTAATCATGTCTCCTATCTTTAAGTGTGTATGTGTTTAGTCATATCTCATATCTTAGTATGTATCTGTGTTAGTCATGTGTCATATCTTTGTGTTTGGGCTAGTGATATCTCATATCTCTGTGTGTATGTTTATGTTAGTCATATCTCATATCTTTGTGTGTGCATGTCTGTGTATGTCACATCTCATATCCTTGTGTTTGCACGGCTATGCTAGTCACATCTCATATCATTGTGTGTGCCTATCTATGTTGGTCATATCTCATATCTTTGTGTGCATGTCCATGTTAGACATGTGTAAGTTCTTTGTGGGTGCATGTCTATGTCAGTCATATCTCATATCTTTATGTGCATGGTTATGTTAGTCATGTGTCATATATCTTGATGTATGTCAGTGTTAGTCATGCCTCGTATCGCTATGTGCATATATGTGTTTGTCACATCTCATATCTTTGTGTGTTCTGTGTTAGTCACCTCTAGTGACTTGGGCAGATGGTGCTCGTAAACCTGGGAGGGCCGACCATCTAAGGGCAGAATCCCCTACAGAAAAGATCACCTGCTGCCTTGCAGGAAGATTGGGGACAATCAAAGGTTAGGGAAAGCAAACCTGAATACAATGCTGGCTGAAATCGGATGCACTCGGCCACTGGCGCAGAACACAGTGCAACGTTTTTAACGGGTGTTCAATCAGAGTGGATCTGGCAGACTCTAATTGTGATGTTCTGTTTGTAACACACCTAACCTGACAGATGAGTTCATGGGAGGAGCTGGAATCCTACTCTGATTGGGTCCTGATCGGAGAGAGAGAGAGAGAGAGAGAGAGAGAGAGAGAGAGAGAGAGAGAGAGAGAGATCTTCTGACAGCCAACAAAGACCAAAGATGAAGTTTTCAGTGAGGCCAACATAAAAAGGAGCTCCTAAGGAACATCAGAAAGAAAGTCTACATTTTTCTGGCACATCACGAGAAGAGGAAAGTTTAAATACTTGGTTACAACTGGCAAAATACAACAAAAAAAAAAAAAAGAAAAGAGAGAGAGAGAGATCGCGGACGACAAAGAGTGTAGATGCTGGATAGCTTAGTGTCAGCAATATTCAATATAACAATTGAAGCAATGCACAGAGAACAGCGAATTGTGGTCGGACATGATCGCCTACGCCAGCCGGTATGGTAACAAGAATGACGATTCTTTAAAACTGATGAATTGACTGAGTGGTTGATGGGGTCATAAATAACGTTTATTTTAAATCTTCTCTTTCTTCCCAAATATTTTCTTCTATCAGTTTTTTATATTGATGAAACACGTCAATGAGAATGTAGCCATCTTCGCATTTATACGTAGAGCTACACGTCATTCTCTCCTTTTAGTTTTCTTTGTCTTTGAATTTTTGTCATATTTGTTTACTGTTTTCCTTAGTTGTTATTCTTTTCTGTTTATCTAGCTTCCCCTCCTATTCTAATTATTTCATAACTTTGTATTTTCCCTTGGGGATTCCAAAAAAGGGCATGTCATGTAATACTCTCAGTTGGCTTCAGCAGTGTGTGTCCTATCCAGCGCCATCGTCTTCGTTGTATCTTTTTGTCCACTGTTATTTTTATTGACTGAAAATCTTCCATAATTTTATGTTAGTAATTTTGTTCTGCCATTTCCATCTTTATATTCTGCCCTAGCATCCATTAATGAAGGTCTGTATCTTCTTGATTGTAATTGCGAGATGACCGTAAGAGAACACTAAAAGGGGTGGAGGGTGGGGGGGTCTGACCAGCAAGGGCACTGTAAAAAAGTTAACCGCATAAACTACACAAGCGTGTGAACATCAAAAAAGGACAATCGCATATCATCATTACGAAGTTAAAATTAGTTAAAATAGGAAATGTTCAACATTACCGAAACATCAACATTATCATAACATTAATATTATTACGGAACCGACATCAGCAAAAATTAATATATTTGTGGAGCCAAGACTGGTATCAGGTGTCTCACTCTCTACGAAACAAAGATTTGCAACAAATATGATCCTGTTCGGACACAAATCGTGGTCGCTTCCAGTTTAGGTTGTAATGTCGTCATATTTCTTACAAAATGAAGTAACCCCGCCTCAAATTTCTTTGCCATATCTTCATTAGTGGTAAAACCATTAAAGAAATTCCGGGTTTCATAACGAGTGAGACACACTATTTAAAGTCAACATCATTATTAAATTAACAATAATATTAAAATAATAGACTAGCATCATCACTACAAAAATGTCAATGTTCCCTCCACGCCGTGCTAGGCGTATGGGGAATATGGTGTTAGTGACCATATACTTGAACCAGCCATCGAATACATAAAGAAACAACAGATAAATTGGTTCGGCCACATAACAAGACAAAAGGAACTAACAATGACTCAAAGAGCCATAAACAAACGCTACGAAAACGCGAGATTAAGAGGAAGACCGAGAAAGAGATGGATAAAGGGAACACTAGAGTCACTAGGAGGAATAACATCAGAAGAGGCCGACAGAAGAGCAAAGAATCGCAGATTGTTTCTCCCCTCGACGCCAACGCCAGCAGAGAAAGGATAGAGAAGAAGAAGAAGAAGACCATATTTTGCTATGACCACGGCATATATTTTGGGTGATATGGTCGGTATCACGCCATGCCGCCTTTACTTCCTCGAAAAATCTCTGTTACTCATTTTTAGAGTTTGGGTGAACCCCGGAGCCTTGTCAGTCCGAAAAGAAAAATGCCCCCCCCCCCCTGCTGGTGATCGAACCTGGACCACATCTCCCGTATGTTAGAAGCACAACCTTATCTCAAATTACATAAATTAACATTCGTAACTCTTTACCTGTTTCTTAAAACATTTTTTTACAATTTCGCGTGCGCTCTTGCAGTCTTCAGTTAAAAATATCAAAATACCATGATATTAAAAATAAATAAATATTACTTCCCCTTAGATATGTTGTAACAGCTAGAATTCAACTCCCGGATTTCCTGTAACAAGAAGAGCTCAACTCCCAAAGTTAAACAAACATCGCCGACATGTTTTTACATTAAAACCCCACCTTCTTCCCTCACAAGAAACAAAAAAAAATCTTAAATTCTTTCACAAAATGTTCGTTTAATTCCATCACCTGACGTTGATAGTGACAGCTCTCCTACTTTATGTTTTTTTTCTCTCTTAAAACGATTATTATTTATGTATGTGTGTATTACACTGGTGTTGTTTTCCCAGACATTTGTTATAATTTAATCCCTGAAGATGAGTTTTAAATCGAAACGTTTGTTGCTGGAGTCAGTATAAAGACAAAAAGTCAACGAAGAGTTCTTGCTTTGGCAAATTATTATTTTTAGTACACATATTCCCCTCGGTTGGTTTAAGTGAGTCAGGACACTTTCGTACTTCGATTGGTTTAAGTGAGTCAGGACACTTTCGTACTTCGGTTGGTTTAAGTGAGTCAGGACACTTTCGTACTTCGATTGGTTTAAGTGAGTCAGGACACTTTCGTACTTCGGTTGGTTTAAGTGAGTCAGGACACTTTCGTACTTCCATTGGTTTAAGTGAGTCAGGACACTTTCGTACTTCCATTGGTTTAAGTGAGTCAGGACACTTTCGTACTTCGATTGGTTTAAGTGAGTCAGGACACTTTCGTACTTCGGTTGGTTTAAGTGAGTCAGGACACTTTCGTACTTCGGTTGGTTTAAGTGAGTCAGGACACTTTCGTACTTCGATTGCCCAACGACTCATCATCGTCATCGTCCTTTTTCAAAGGGCGTTAGATTATTCTTGACGCTCTGTGTCGTGTCTCAGATAAATCTGAGACTTTTGCCCTGAAACATACAATAAGACATCATTTCAAATAAATGAAAACTCATTTGCCTCTCTACTCGATTTGTCAGACTCATTAATCTGCTTCTAGAGCCGCCATATGTTCCTGGAGCAGGATCTTGTTCACGTTGCTCATTAGTCCTGCCGTTCTCAGTCAGTCATGAGTTGCTGACCACTTTCAGCGGAGCTACAGCTCGGCTACTTGGCGTTTGTGTCTGAATTGAATTCCCGAGTTGTGGTGAGCTTCTGTTTTTTGTCTTGTTCTAAAACTCAGAATTGAATTCCCGAGTTTTGGTGAGCTTCTGTTTTTTGTCTTGTTCTAAAACTCAGAATTGAATTCCCGAGTTTTGGTGAGCTTCTGTTGTTTGTCTTGTTCTAAAACTCAGAATTGAATTCCCGAGTTGTGGTGAGCTTCTGTTCGGACCAACATGGTTTCAGAGCTCCCCAGCCCTTCTTCGTATAAGTCCTTTAGGAAACTCATACGGATTGGAGTGATACTGATCATGCATATATATATATATAACTGTAATCACACACACTTTAAGCACTATCATCATGTTACGCATAGACAGTAAAGCGTGACAGGTATACTATTTTTAAAGCCCGTAAACCCGAACTGTCATAATTGTACTGCAGATAATAGAACAGCATGCAAATCTTCTGAGCTCTCAGAAATGTGTGTTTACAGTAACATGTTTACAGTAACATTGGCAATTAGAAAGGGTTACGATGACATTTTAACGGAAGTTGGTGTTAAAAAAAACAAAAAAACAAAGTTTATTACCCAATCGCGAACAAGCAATATCTAGCGTTCGACAATTTACTGTAAAACAGATGGGAAATATTGTGACGGTTAAAACGTAACAAAAAAAGTATCCACATTGAGGCTCGATCAGGGATCTACATGGTCTATAGGGATGCACACGATAAACCACGCAGGCCCGCGTCAAGGCCGAATCACATACGATAAACAATTAACAGCCTGGATGTTTCAGCTTTGAGAATATTAAGACGCGACTAAACACAACACAAACGTTTCGACTGAAAGGTCTTCAACTAGTACGAAAACAAATAATGCAAAATGTAAATATGTTTATATTTAGAAGAAACCTAAACAGTGGGCAGATTCTTCTAACGTCATCGCGTAAGTACACACAAAATGAGACGTCATGTATAATAAAGTTGAAAGTAGAGCGGTTCTGAAACTGTGTATGGAAAAGAGGTAAACACATGATTACCGGTCATTTGAAACGTTTTTCTTTGTCAAGTCCTGTCTTGATTCCGAATATCCTATTTGTCTTTTAGCGTATGCCTCTAGACTAGCAACTTCGCTAACATTACACCCCTAGCGTCAACTAATATACCTCTCATTGTTTAGCAAGTAAAGCTCGGTCATGATTCCAACGCAACATTATTGCGTTATTGGGGAGGGGAGGGAGGAGATATGGTGTTAGCGACCATATTATTTCGTTGATATCTATCACGTTTCATTGGTGATATGGTCAGTATCAATTAAGGTTTGCATACTAAAGCAGAAACGTATCTTTGGTACTGGCTTTTAGAGGCTCCATGAAATACAACACAATGATGGTTCGGGACATCTAGGAATAGAACCAGAACCCTTGTAATCAGTAGCGAGTGTGCTATCCTTTCAGCCACCGGTGCTTCAACCGGTTCTTGCAAGCTGCTGCGCTTTATTTTGTTATGGCCATACAGAGAGCTGGCATGCCCATCAGCAAAATGGACAAAGGACAGTCAAAGGATTATAACTGACTGCATGCGTCAGGCATTATTTATTTCAGTTGTACATTAACCAGTGATGGAAAATGTACAACTAAAATAAATAAAAGAATAGGTATGGCAAAAAGTAATTTCAATGCCAAGAAAAATATACTAACATCAAAACAAATAACACCAGGGCTAAAAGTAAGAATAGCAAAATGTTACATCTTCTCAATATTCCTGTATGGTGCAGAAACATGGACATTAGACCAGAAAACAAAACAGAAAATTGAAGCCTTTGAAATGTGGATTTATAGAAGGATAGGTAGTATTAGATGGAAAGAAAAGAAAACAAACGAGGACGTTTTAAAACAACTAAAAATGAAAAGAGAACTACTAAAAACAATTAGAGCAAGACAAATGAAATTTGTGGGTCATGTTAAAAGACACACCAACCTAATAAAAGTAATATTGGAAGGGAAAATACAAGGTAAAAGAGACAGAGGCAGACCAAGACTAACATGGACGAGTAACATCAAAGGACGAACAAGTCATCCTATTACAATCTGCACCATCAAAGTAAGAGACAGAGTGGAATGGCGCTCCATGGTAGCCAACCTTCGATGCGGAGACGGCACTCAATGATGATGATGATGCGCCAGGAATGACTAGCAACCAGAACTAATCCTGCTCTACCTGCTAGTAGTGCCACTGGTAACAGACTAGCCACTTTTGCCAAGCGAGTAAGAATATAAGATAGAAGCAAACCCAAGATTTCACGCAAAAAACTTCTTTGAACCATCTCTTGTTGAAGCTTGTTGTGTTTGTTGATTTCTGACAGGCTGATGGACTGGGATACTCTTGTTGTTGGGAGGCAGATCATTTATTTTTCCTCCCATCGTGGGTGACCTGTCATCGATTTCAGAATGCCGGGCAAAATGGCGCAAATATGGCGGACACAGCGTAAAATAGCGACAGAACGCATCTTAGCCAAATTAACATTTTTTTTTTCTTCTTTAAAGTTGAGTACTAGTCTAGCAAACGCAGAAAGAGGGAAAAACGATCAATTTAAATACAGTATTGAACTTCATATAAAACACGCCCACCAGACCTGAAATACATGACAAGCATCCAGCTATATCTTTTCCTGTTCTTTATTGTAAAAAGCACTAGCTTTATTTGAGTGTAGATGCTAACCATGGATACAGCATGTGTTCACAACGTAGAAGCGGGTATTAGAAACGGATTTTCTGGATAGATAATACGTCTGATTGCTGGCAATGCCGTCACGCCTGCTTGTGGTCGTGCAAAGTAAACATTCCCCTGGAGAAATCTGGAGGTATGGGGGTTAGATGTTGAAATGTTCCTGAAAGAAATCGTCAGAAGTGAAGATGCATCAAATATAACTCAGTTTCTTATGCGTGGGAGTTGCATAGTGGTTGCACGCTAACTTTACGATGTTCGTATGGTTTGTTTGTTTTCACAAGGACACGCTGCAGTCGGCATCGTAGTAAAATAAAACGTCATTAGAGTGTAAAGTTAGAAAGGTAGCGTTAGCAGAACCGTGCAGCCAAGCTCCAGATTAGGTCAGATAGGTGGTAGTTATTTTTATTTCTGTCACTTTTATTAACAATTATTGACATTTTTTGTTTTGCTCTTATTTTTTTATATATTTCTTTCGTCTCTGTGTCTGCTGTTTATTCCCTAGCAGAAGGTTAGTTTTAGGCCGTAGCGTCGGATCGTTTAGTGTCAAATTGTATCTTCGCAGTGCTGTTTTCATATGGTTTTTGTCTACTGTTCTTTTTCTGTCCCCCATTTTGCCAGTTTTCAACAAACCCACTGATGTAAACCCTCCAGCCATCCCTCTCCCTAGTTGTGGTTATTCTCTCAGGATAACAAAAGTGTGTGTGTATGTATGTGTGTGTGTGTATGTGTGTATGTGTGTGTGTATGTGTGCGTATGTGTGTATGGGTGTGTGTATGTGTGTGTGTATGTGTGTGTTTATGTGTGTGTGTGTGTGCTTCTACAATCCACGTAGGAGGAGCAATGTCAGCCCATTCTAGCAACCTCCTTCTAAGCAGGACAACGTTATGCAAAGCGGGGTCCTACACAAGTCACTTCAGTTCAAACTCACTCATTTCTCTCTGGATACATATTCTCGGGCAGCTGAAACGATTTGGTTACAGCAATAACGCTGCCCGGGCAGCTTCATACGGTTGTCTGCACATGGGCACTACTCCTATAGTCAGTCTCAAAAGTCATGCCCCTCTTCAAAATACTATACCTTGAAAATCGTTTAAACTGTTGACGTTTTTCTTCCAATATTTTTTTTTAAAATATATAAAGTCATGACAATGAACAGTTTATATACACAGTTTCAACAAATAAAAACAAACGGTTATTAAGTTACAATATTTTATAGAGGGCATGAGTTTTGGAACGGACTATAAGCAGTTTTCATTTCATTTTTGGATGGCATTTCCGGTCTAACTTAATCTATGAGACATGGAGGCTTAACTCATCGTGTCTCTCTAACGAGCTGACAAAACCACGTATAGAGGAGACATTCCCAGTCTAAGAGCTTCTCAGCGCCATCTTGTCTGACGATTTACATTTTTTTACACCACCACCCCCCGCCCCCACAAAAATAGCTCTATTTATATATATATATATATACATTTTTTACACCCCCCCCCCGCCCCCACAAAAATAGCTCTATTTATATATATATATATATATATATATATATATATATATATATATATATATATATATATATTAATAGCAATTGTGGTTTACCTTAGAAGACATAGTCTGTGGTTGAAATGAAGAAGACAAAGTCTGTGGTTGAAATGAATAAGACAAAGTCTGTGGTTGAAATGAATAAGACAAAGTCTGTGGTTGAAATGGTCGTGCCTCGTTAAGAGGAACTAGAACTAAAAACACGAACCAGAGACACGGCTAGAACAGACTTGTTAATGAGAAGTGACGTACCAGCACAATCATGTAGATCCGCGTCAACACTAGTGTTGGAGGGTTAGTCCGATAATTCTACTGCACATTGAGAGTGATATCTCTCGCTACAAACAACCGCGCTTATCAAGGGACACCAATAACCAGTAATTGCTCTTAAAACAGTTTCAAATAAACTGAAAATGAAGACGAAGGCCAGTCAGTATGGGGAAAACAAAACATAACACAACCTATAACGTTAAGCAATGATACAACTAGAAGAACAGCATTCACAACAGGGGGCCAGTGGTGAGGAGTGTAGAACACTCCAAGGTATGAAGACAGCTTCACAAGGGAGGAACACAACACAATATTCCAGTTTGTTCCTCCCTTGTGAAGCTGTCTTCATACCTTGGAGTGTTCTACACTCCTCACCACTGGCCCCTTGCTACCAGCTTCACCGCAGCATCGCAATTATTTGCCTGTTCCACAGCTTTCACAACAGACCCCATTGACAATCCTTCTCCTTGACTTCAAGTTTGCTTCCTACATTTCGCAGTCAATAAGCGTATACAGAAATGTGCACTATTCGATGAGCCGTTGTGAGGAGAAATGCTACGAACGTTTTCAATTATACGAAACAGATACGCTCTGTCGAATATTTTTTTTTTTTTCCTTTGAACAAAATGATCGCTTTGTGAGAGCTGAGAGGCTAAACTTTTTTTTCCGCTTGTTTTTGTTTAATATTTAAAGGTAAAATCCTTGTTTTATTTAGATTATGTTTATGTTTATATTCCTTTATTATGCCTTGAAAGCATTTTAATGTGATATCAAATGAGTTATTTACGTTTTTCCTCGGGCAATTTATTTATTTTTACTATTCTAACACATTTTGAAATGATTATTACTTGTTCTTTTTTAGTAATGGGCCCCCAGAGGGAGTGCGAAAATGTAGCAGACCTAGAATAATTTGATTTTTGTGAGGGGTGGGGGGGGACCTGAGGGGTTAATGACGTCGGTAGAAAGTTCGCAGTCCTCTCCAGGTCTTTTGAATTGCCCTCGCAAATGTTGTTCTATATCCAGGGATTAGGTCCCAGATTACGTTGCACTGTTGGTAAGTCTGACTCCAGTTTAATCACTGGCCGGCCACCTGTGGCACAGGGGCTAGAATGCATCGTTCGCCCTCCTCCTTTGCATAACGCGAAGATAAATAAAAATAAAAAAAATTATAAACTGCGTTTAATGCTTTATAGATTTTGGTCACAACAATACAAGAACATGTCGACTCCTCGTGTCTTCATCAGGGGACAACAATATTGACAAGAACCACATATGGTTGTTCATTTTACATACGGAAACTAGGATGAGACACAAATTAGAAATTATGTGTCAGTGATCCAAAATGATCTGGTCACACAGAATGTGAACCACGCAGTCTTGGTGACTGACTCGTAAAGTATGCTACAGAAGATTGATAGTGAATCAATCCAGAGGAAGAGGTATGTTTACAGCACTCGGAAAAAAGAGTGCTGAGTGCTGAAAAAAGAGTTTTTTCCGAGTGCTGTAAACATACCTCTTCCTCTGGATTGATTCACTGATTATCGCCTCGGATGTTTCCCTCTATAATAATATTCATTTATTATTATTTGTCTCCAGAAGACTGATAGATAGTATAGCAGGAGTGGATGTAGCTCTTGTTTGACCCCAAAGTGAATGCGTTTACGTGAGTGTACTGTGCACGCTGGTGTACATTGCAATGACATAGCAGATAAGTTCTCTGGCATGGTCTTATTCTCGACAAAGATGACATCGCTAAGTGTGTTCGTCAGTCCTTAAGAGCAGAGATGGAGAATGGGTGGGACAATGACGTTTGTATTGAGAGACTGAGGAGTCTAAAGGTGGGACATTGCTGTTTGTATTGAGAGACTGAGGAGTCTAAAGGTGGGACATTGATGTTTGTATTGAGAGACTGAGGAGTCTAAAGGTGGGACATTGATGTTTGTATTGAGAGACTGAGGAGTCTAAAGGTGGGACAATAATGTTTGTATTGAGAGACTGAGGAGTCTAAAGGTGGGACATTGATGTTTGTATTGAGAGACTGAGGAGTCTAAAGGTGGGACATTGATGTTTGTATTGAGAGACTGAGGAGTCTAAAGGTGGGACATTGATGTTTGTATTGAGAGACTGAGGAGTCTAAAGGTGGGACAATAATGTTTGTATTGAGAGACTGAGGAGTCTAAAGGTGGTACATTGATGTTTGTATTGAGAAACTGAGGAGTCTAAAGGTGGGACATTGATGTTTGTATTTAGAGACTGATGAATCTAAAGGTGGGACAATAATGTTTGAATTGAGAGACTGAGGAGTCTAAAGGTGGGACATTGAGGTTTGTATTGAGAGACTGATGAATCTAAAGGTAGGAAAAGGTTCTGGTCCATCCGGAGTCCTTAGTGGAAAAGCAGATGTATCTATAATCAACACATTACAAAACAGTCAGTCTGTGCACGCTTCGAGAAATGCTCGGACGTTCAGATATGGGGATGCCCCGGCTCCAGTGAAACTAATTCAATGAATAGAATAGAATAGAATAGAATAGAATAGAATAGAATAGAATAGAATAGAATAGAATAGAATAGATCTAAAAGTCATAAGTGTCGTTTACTAACTGTGATCAACTTCAAATAAAATCTACCGATGAAGATTATAGTTCGAAACGCTTTTCTGAAGTCTTGTAATGTTTCTCAGCATTGCTATAATGCACGATTTATATGTGATTTGTGTGTGTCTTACCAATTTTAGAGTGGTCCTACGTAATTACATACATTTATACGAAATGTTATGTAAATGTCAACTCTAATTTGAGTGCATCATTAAAAAAATACATATAAATTAAATTGTGGATGAAAAGGTAAAGGTAAAATTACTTGAGAACTAAAATATCTGCGAGAAACAACTGTGCCACACACTTGTTTCAAATTTCTCACCTCGTTTTCGATAGAGATGTTCTTTATGCTCTTTCGTTACCTATCGCCTTGTTTACAGCCTGTCTGTCAGCGAGTGTTCAAAAGACTATTTTTGACTGCTACAAAAATGTTGATGTGTTCGCTGTGAAGAGCTAGGAGTGTCCCTTGTCTTGGGTGTGAGGGACGGGTGGGCTGGGGATAGAATGCGTGAGACCTAATGTTAGAAACAGAACACATTGACAGTCAACATTCTTGCGTGCGACTTTCATGAACAAGGATTGTTTGTTAAATATCGCTACTCAAGGCGAAAACAAAATGATAGTATGTGTGTTATATGTGATATTAATATCATGTGTGTCAAATATCACCATCATGTGCCATATCGGCTGGCGTAGCAATCATGTTCTTCCAAAATTCAGAGTCTTTAGTGCATTTTATCAATTATGTTGCTGACTGTTCACTGTGCCACAGCACTTTCTAATCTGTTCTCTCTGTCATCCGTGATATCTCTTTCCCTGTATTTTACAAGTTGTTACCAAATACTCCAACTACCTTTTTCTCATGATGCGCCCAAAAAATGTCGATTGTGTCTTTCTGATATTTTTTTTAGGAGCTCTCTTCTTGTGTTTGTCTCTTTAATAATTTCCTCGTTGATCTTTGAAGCTGCCTACGGAACTTTTCTGAACGCTCTACTGAGAAATTCGATATCTGCATCCTCTAAAGGTCTTTTTTATTTATTTTTCTACTGTCCCTGATTCACTTCCTTAGGTCAGGATTGGCTCCATATAGCACCAATTAACTCTATTTTTCGTTTCTATCCATGTACGTTAGACAGCATATTTCCCAGTTTTCTGAAATATTATTTTGGCCTGAGCAATTCAGCTTCTTGTGAGCCGCGATGGCTCAGTAGTTAATGAACTGGACTACAAAGGACAAGAGGTCTGGTTCGATCCTGATCGACGGCTTCCGGGTTCACCCAGCCTTAAATGGGTACCGGATTTTTTTCTGGGAAAGTAAAGCGACACGGGCGTAATACCGACCACATTACCCCAAAAATCATGTGTCAAAGATCTGTAAAAATTATGGTCACTGACACCATATTACCTATACGCCACTTGGCGTGACGGGGCTCTTTACGTTTTTTTTTTACTTGTTCTGCTTTTTATTTCTCTTGTTCATCTTCCGTCAGATGTTATTATTATGCCCAAATATTTGAGGCTGAGGATTTTTTTCAGATTAAAATAAATGTCATGTGAAGAAACTGCCAAAGTGCAATGTGTTTATATAGCGTCAACGAGTTTACGTGCGTCCTCGACCTTGGCTCAACGGTTATCCACTCATTTTGATTGGCTTGTAATGTTAACAGTGTGTCTCACCTTCACCTTACTAAGCCACATAATGCAGGGGTGAGGTGGTCAGTGCTCCCCATTGCCGTCATTTACCACCACCTCATTTCGTTAAACCAGGTACTCATTCCTTTTTTTTAACCAGGGTCGACTGCAGAGCTGAATTATTTAGTTTCCCGCCAAATGAATATATAAATCTGACATCAACAAACGATAAAGAAACAATAACACAGACGTTCTGTCGCCACTTATGTCCTCTTCTGCTGGGAAAAAAAAAAGAAATCGTTGCAAATTAAATAAAGAAAAGGAGTTAATATGCATTTATGTATCATCATCATCATCAAGTACCGGTCCTACTGGCGAAGGTGTTCATGTCTCTCCACAACTTTCGATCTCAGCAGTTATTTATCATGTCTGTTGTTGACCTTCTGATAAGCTATTCTCTTAAGTTGTCTGGTATTTTTTTCTCCTTGCTTCCCTCTATCTCTTCGTCCTTCAATGTTTCCAGTTGTTACAATATATTCCAGTTGTTCACTTCTCATTACATGGCCAAAAAATGATGATTGTTTCTTCCTAATATTGGAAATTAGCTCTCTGTTTGCTTTGACCTCTCTCAGAACATGTTCATTATTCTTCTTAACTGTCCATGGTACTCTCAACATTCTTCAGTAAAACCACATTTCTACAGACTCCAGTGATTTTCTTGTCTGTTTTCCTAT
The DNA here is from genome assembly GCA_032433765.1 of Megaustenia siamemsis. NCBI lineage: Eukaryota > Metazoa > Mollusca > Gastropoda > Stylommatophora > Ariophantidae > Megaustenia > Megaustenia siamemsis. The sequence goes on along the minus strand of JAVIAB010000041.1, from coordinate 40,361,733 downwards.
TGTCCAAGATTCACATCCATATGTTAAGACTGGCTCTATGTAACATTTAAGAACTCTTTTTCATGTTTTTATTGTCAAAAATGGATTGCATAGTATCTTCCTCATTTTTTGGAAAGCTGCTTTTGCCTGAGCCATTCTGCATCTCACCTCTTTTGTACATCATTCCGTCTGAGGTTAACAAAGTTCCCAAATATTTAAATTCATTTACTTGTTTTAATAATTTTCCACTTGTCTTTATTTTGCACTGAGGTGATGTCTTTTTCTTTGTTGTTACCATTACCTCAGCCTTTTTGCTATTAAGGCTGAGTCCTTTATTTTTGCTTTCTTTCACTATAATGTCCAACATTTCTTGTAACTCATTTTCACTCTTAGCGATTAATACTGTATCATCAACATACCTTAGATTATTTATATTATGACCTCCAATTGTTATTCCAGGCATGCCCCTTATGTATCTTAAAATAATCTCACTATAAATATTAAACAAATCTGGTGACAGAATAACCTTGTCCAACACCCTGTTTTATTTGTTGAAACATTCCCAATTGGTTTCCAGTTCTTATGACCGCTGTTTGTTGCCAGTACATGTTCTTTATTATTCTTAGATCTTTGCTGTCTATGTTTATGCTTTCTAAAATGTGTATTAATTCTTGGTGCTTTACTTTGTCAAATGCCTTGGTGTAATCTATGAAACATAGGTATAGATCTGTTTTCACCTCTATGGCTCTTTCTACTAAAGATCTTATGATATAAATGGCATTGTTTGTTCCTTTATGTTTCCATTTATGTATGGAAGCTAGTAATAATAATAATAACAATATTAACAACAGCAGCAGTAATAATGAAGTTTAAGAAGCTATAAAGATCACAATGATAATTTTTCGGGAAAATTACTGAATGTAACAAGAACATCAAGAAAGAAAATATTTGTTGGAATTATAAGTAACACCGATTCTGAGTTCTATCCCAAAACATAGAAGTAGATAGTTATCACAAACAACACGACTGCCAGCGTAGAACATTTCACAGAAGACAGTGTTAATTAGAAGCAATAACATTAGAAGAAGATTAGAGTTATTGTATTCTTTTCAATTTCAAAGGGAAAAGTAAAAGTTTGTTGAGAATTCCAGGGTCAAGCCAACCTTTTATCTATACCGGGGATCCTGAACATTACGTAGCTGACGTCACAGTGTTATTTTTAAAAAAGTAAAGTACCCCCGTCACGCCAAGTGGGGTATAGGGAATATGGTGTTAGTGACCATAAATTTTACAGACCTTCGGCACATGATTTTTGGAGTTATGTGGTCGGTATTACGCCTGTGCCGCTTTACTTTCCCAGAAAAAATTCGGTACCCATTGAAGGCTGGGTGAAGCGGAAGACGTCGGTTGGGATCGAACCCAATTATTGTCCTTCGTAGTCCAGTTCACTAACCACTGAGCTATTGCGGCGCCCGTCACAGTGTTACATGGACCTTTAATTCCAAAAGTCCTAGCGACCCACCAGAAGAGTCGTATATATGCCAGAACATTATAGGACTTCCCAAAAGCGTGGATAAGCAGAACATTAAATGCTCAACGAATTGACAGTTGATTTGTGGAATCCCCAGAGGAGAAAACAAGGAGTAAGATCAAAATCTACTTGGAGAATCAGGTGGAAGTGGAGATGAAGATGACGGGGAAGGCATGGAACGATCTTAAAAGAATGGGAAGAAATGGAACTTCATGATAAGTGATTGTTGTAAGTGACCTATGCTCCACAGACCTCAAATGGAACTTCATGATAAGTGATTGTTGTAAGTGACCTATGCTCCACAGACCTGAAATGGAACTGCATGATAAGTGATTGTTGTAAGTGACCTATGCTCCACAGACCTCAAATGGAACTTCATGATAAGTGATTGTTGTAAGTGACCTATGCTCCACAGACCTCAAATGGAACTTCATGATAAGTGATTGTTGTAAGTGACCTATGCTCCACAGACCTCAAATGGAACTGCATGATAAGTGATTGTTGTAAGTGACCTATGCTCCACAGACCTCAAATGGAACTTCATGATAAGTGATTGTTGTAAGTGACCTATGCTCCACAGACCTCAAATGGAACTTCATGATAAGTGATTGTTGTAAGTGACCTATGCTCCACAGACCTCATATGTAGAAGAAGAATAAAATGTATGTTCAATTTTTTACCACAAGTTTTTTTTTAAATATTAAGATTCAGATTTTTTTCTGATCACATGGAATGCATAATCGAACACGCATTTTTTTTTTATCGTCCTGGAAAGACACTCATTAGAAAATAAACTATAGTACAAGTGAAAACGGGAGCCGCGATAGCTCAGTGGTTAGTTAACTGGACTGCAAAGGACAAGAGGTAGGGTACGATCCCAACAGACGGCTTCCGGGTTCGCCCATCCTTAAATGGGTGACAGATTTTTTGGGGGGAAAGTAAAGCGGCACGGGCGTAATACTGATCACATTAGCCCAAAAATCATGTGCCGAAGGTCTGTAAAATGTATGGTCACTATCACCATATTCCCTATACGCCACTGAAAGCGTGACGGGTGCTCTTAACTTTTTATACTTACAAGTGGAAGATAGCTGTGATGTAATATGTAATAATTTCCATTTTTCTCGACAGCTGCGGGGCACGTATAGCACTGCTATCTATTCAACAGCTGCGGGGCACATATAAGACGCCTAGCACTGCGATCTATTCGACAGCTGCGGGGCACATATAAGACGCCTAGCACTGCGATCTATTCGACAGCTGCGGGGCACATATAAGACGGCTAGCACTGTATCTATTCGACAGCTGCGGGGCACATATAAGACGTCTAGTACTGCGATCTATTCGACAGCTGCGGGGCACATATGAGACGCCTAGTACTGCGATCTTTTCGACAGCTGCGGGGTACATATAAGACGCCTAGCACTGCTATCTATTCGACAGCTGCGGGGCACATATAAGACGCCTAGCACTGCGATCTATTCGACAGCTGCGGGGCACATATAAGACGCCTAGCACTGCTATCTATTCAACAGCTGCGGGGCACATATAAGACGCCTAGCACTGCGATCTATTCGACAGCTGCGGGGCACATATAAGACGCCTAGCACTGCATCTATTCGACAGCTGCGGGGCACATATAAGACGGCTAGCACTGTATCTATTCGACAGCTGCGGGGCACATATAAGACGCCTAGCACTGCGATCTATTGGACAGCTGCGGGGCACATATAAGACGCCTAGCACTGCGATCTATTGGACAGCTGCGGGGCACATATAAGACGCCTAGCACTGCGATCTATTGGACAGCTGCGGGGCACATATAAGACGCCTAGCACTGCCATCTATTGAGAACCAGTCTCAAGCGGACTCTTCTATTTGTGAGCATGTCCGCTAAAAGAGAAGTTGTAGGTTGAGTAATAAGGTGACAATATAAGAGGAATAAATCAACTCATGAACTAACAACTCTTTATCTCATCCACAGGTGTCTTGCCTTATGCTATAAAGTCCATCCCTGGAATAATCCCTAGCCAGTATGGGTGAGTACTTGTGTGTCACTAACATCCCCCCTCCCCAACTAGAGTTAACATCCTGACAACAGTTAACCATCGACCCTATTTAAACCTTTATCCTTTGATGCCCAATTTTGTCTTTCAAGCGACTCTAAATCTGAAAACTGTATTTGTCTTGTTCTCTTCCAGCTTGCATCAACGCTACGACAATTACGTCCTTAAACCCGAAATATCCGACTTTGTCATGTCGTATTTTTTATCTCCATATTCTATCTTCAGTACGTTCTCCCCTGATCAGGCTGATAAACACGTTCTCCAACTTCTAGGTGGGGAAATCAAGGAGAATAAAAATATGTAAAGATTGAGTTGCAACTTTATGTTGAATGCTGACGACACTTGGCGAACCGACGTTGTGGACACAAATAGCCTCCGGAGAGAAATAAATTATAAACAGTAAACATTTAGCAGCTTTTATCTGAACTGAGTTATACGAAAAAATATTCAGTGGATGAAATTAAGGGGAATCTGTGAAAAAGAAACAGTAAAATATATTCAGCTTTCAGCACACACACACTCATACACACACACATATATATATATATATATATATATATATATATATATATCTATCTATCTATTGACCTTTCGAGCCGTAACCGGCCCATAGGGCGTAGACCAAGATACACCTTCTCCTATATGAATTTTTGTTCTAGCAGTTTTCTTTTAAAGATATTTTATTAAATCTCGCCATCTGTCTCTGTTCTGTGCAAGCAGTTCTATCTCATTGAGGGAGCCGATTCCTGCTGCTCTTGCCTCTCTCATCAATGTTCTTCTCAGTGTCTCCCTGGGTCTTCCTCTTTTTCTTTTACCTGTTGTTTCCCATATGAGGGCTTGCTTTGCTATTCGATTATTATCTCTTCTCATCACATGTCCAACGTATGACCATCGTCTTTTCTTTATTACTGAAGATATTAGTGGTTGATTGGCGATTTCTCTAATTTCCTCGTTTGTTTTGAATTCGTTCCATTCTATACCAAGTATTTTCCTTAGACATTTATTTTCGAATGCGTTCAACTTTGTTTCTATATCTCTTGTTGTTTTCCAGCTTTCACACGCATACGTAAGGGTTGATAGTACATTTGATTTGAATAGCCTAAGTTTTGTGTTTGTGCTAATGAGTTTTGATTTCCACAACTTTTCAAGGCTTCTGAAAGACATTGCTGCTTTAGCCAGTCTGATTCTAATTTCTTTGCTCGTATCCCCTTCTCGATCAATGTGACTTCCAAGATAGATAAAGTGATCGATCTCTTCTACTGGTTTGTTTTCCATGTATATTTTGTCACTTGTTGGAATTAAACAATATATATATATATATTGTCTGTTCTGTAAAGCTCGTGCAATGCGCTGAGATTTCCCTGCGTTATCGAGAAGATGAGAACGTATATAGACATAGTAAAGTGGCGGGGGGGGGGGGGGGTGATCCTAACACAGGTATAAAGACAATTAAGAGGAATTTGGTTTTAATCATACCTGGATTGGCTGGTCTTGTGATGCCAAAAGTCAGCTATGATTCGCTGATCATTATTGGTATGTACACCTATGCTCCTTTCAGGTCCATAGCCATTCTGGTAGTATCATCTCATGCCCCAATAATAACGTGTCCGCTTTCCAAAACGAAAGAAAGATAGATTACAGCATGTGAGTTGAGGTGCTTGGTTAAAGCCATTAATCTCAACACACGGGCCAGACTGAGGAGTGACGTCACAAATGTTGTTTGAACTGAGCCATATATTAAACACATTATACTTCTTCTTTACCTTGGAAGTAGTTCAACGTAACAAGCCACTGGTGTGTGCTAATTATAGTCTTTTCTTGTGCAAGAACACGACTCTTCCACTTTCGTATGTTATTTGCCAATCAAAGCAGGTTCTTACACAATTAATCTTTCTCTCTACTCTGCTCACCTAGATACCATTTACATACTTTCTCTCTACTCTGCTCACCTAGATACCATTTACATACTTTCTCTCTACTCTGCTCACCTAGATACCATTTATATACTTTCTCTCTACTCTGCTGTTCTAGATACCATTTATATACTTTCTCTCTACTCTGCTCACCTAGATACCATTTATATACTTTCTCTCTACTCTGCTGTTCTAGATACCATTTATATACTTTCTCTCTACTCTGCTCACCTAGATACCATTTATATACTTTCTCTCTACTCTGCTCACCTAGATACCATTTATATACTTTCTCTCTACTCTGCTCACCTAGATACCATTTATATACTTTCTCTCTACTCTGCTGTTCTAGATACCATTTATATACTTTCTCTCTACTCTGCTCACCTAGATACCATTTATATACTTTCTCTCTACTCTGCTCACCTAGATACCATTTATATACTTTCTCTCTACTCTGCTCACCTAGATACCATTTATATACTTTCTCTCTACTCTGCTCACCTAGATACCATTTACATAGCCTCCTTTCTTCTTTGTCAGAAATACATTGCATAACTTCGTGGATTATTTTTTCCGCTTCTGCATTTCTTCAAAGCACCACGATCTATTCTGTCCAGTTAACAAAGTCCATTATCACAACATATCACCAGGGGCGGTTTTACCATTTGAGTAACACAGGCGATCACCCAGGGCGCCAAGAATATAGGCACCAGCCGTACACATAAACAAAGAAAATAATGATTAGAAAAAAAGAATTATTATGATAAGTTTTCGACCTTTTCATTCCAGCTAAATAGTGTAGAGGTTATATGAAATTATTTCAATATTGCAGATGAATATATTTAATTTTGAAACTTAATACAAGTATCATCATAAATATGGCAATAAACCATCTATATTGGCAATTTATCTGCAAAGTCATTATACACATATACACACACACGTACATATGTACATATATATATATATATATATAGATACATATATATATATACACACATATATACATATATCTATTTATCTATTGTCCTTTCGAGCCGAACATGGCACATAGGGCAGAACCACAATCTCAAAAACAGAAACCTTGCGTGCCAAAATGGCACATATTGCGGAGATCACTGCTCTAAAAACTATGGTTCTGTTTCCATAACATTACTTTTTACAATGACAGCTTGTCAAGCCATCGATCAACCTCCTTAGTCGCCTCTTACGACATATACATATATACAGAAGCCAGTAGTGGGCTGTAACGCACACTCCTTGAGGTATGTTGACAGCTTTACAAAAAAGCAACACAATATAATCAGCACTAGCTCCTGCTAACAGCTTTACCACAGCACTGCAATTATTTGTCTGTTCCCTATACAGACACTAAGAAAGACGCCTATATTTTACACGGGGAAATGGATACTCTTATGACATCTTTTCTTGGTGCACCTTTTCTTGCTGTACCTTTTTCTTGGTGCATCTTTTCTTGCTGTTCCTTTTCTTGGTGCAACTTTTCTTGGTGCAACTTTTCTTGGTGCATATTTTCTTGCTGTACCTTTTCTTGGTGCACCTTTTCTTGGTGCACCTTTTCTTGCTGTACCTTTTCTTGGTGCAACTTTTCTTGGTGCAACTTTTCTTGGTGCATATTTTCTTGCTGTACCTTTTCTTGGTGTACCTTTTCTTGGTGCAACTTTTCTTGGTGCACCTTTTCTCGGTGGAACATTTCTTTGTGCTCCTTTTGAGCAATTCTTGTTGCTGATTGTTTTTGTCCAAATTATGATGAGAAATGTATGCAGACACGTTTCTATGAAACGATGACAGTCACAGCTGTTTGCCAGCGATTGTTTGGATGTCTTGCTCATTTCATAAACAAGAAATGGGAGCGGGTCTAATGAAAGGGACCTCTCTCATCCCTCACATCTGCTGTTCGATGGTTCGAATCATAACTGGGTGAGACAGATTTTATTTTTTTAATTATGTGTTTGTAAGAGTCAGATAAAATCTCTGATCCGAACACTTCATGTGGACTCCACGGACATGCAGCCTTTATTCTTGAATCCTTTAATTATTCATTCCCTCCCCCCCCCCCCACCAAAAAAAAAAAAAAAAAAACTGCCAGATCCCAGCAATATGATAAACAGTGTACATAGCGTAGTTCCTGTTTTTTTTTTTTTTAAATATAAATAGAATGTGTTCATTATTCTGTTATGCAATTTTCCAGTTGGTTATAATCAGTTATGATCATAGTGTGCCATACCGGTTGGAGTAGGCGATTATATTCATCCACAATCTTCTATTTATAGTGCATCGAATCAATTCTGTTGTTGACTGTTCTCCCTGCCATGACTAACGGGATCATGTTATTCCCAACCAAAGAAGGAACAAGACGTATATGTTTTTTACCTTAGCTAGTCTTCTGGACACTCTTGGGCAAAGTGGTGCTTCCGTTTTGTTTTTTTCCGTTCGCCAGCTCTTGACCTCTGACGAAGTTTCTAGAGATTAGAAACTGAGTTTTGTGTGTTAACCCATGTATCCCTGGCAGCCGTGTGCACAGGGGTCCCTCGCCGCACAGGCAGATATCTCCGTCTTCAGAGGTACTCATATTTTTTTCCGTCGATGAGCAACTGACGTTTCAAGCCGGGACTCGCTGCTGAGATCAGGGGTGGTTGCCGCAGAGAGATATTATAGATAAAATCCCATCTGGTGCAGGCGATATTTGAACCCACAACATCTCTATCTGAGCCCGCCGTGTTGCTTCGAGACCAATCAGTCCCCCGTGCTCCCGTTTAGCCCTCCTATCAGGGTTATTTGAAGCACAGGATGGATGGTGCTGTGGTAGCCCCCGATAAGTAGTGCCGGTTATGGTCCCCATTAATTGATACAGGCAGAGGATCTCAATCATATAGACAATGACCGCCATCTCCGACTAGTACAGTCACTGCCAAGAAGGAAAGGAATGTCAAACTACCTTCTTATATTGTCAACATAAACGCTATCATTGATATCAGACAAACTTTTATGGAAGAACGAAGATGCCATCAAACGTCGTTTTTTCCCGAGTGCTGTAAAATACCTCTTTTTCTGAATTGATTTACCAATATTAACACTGGTGAGGAATGAATACCGAGGCCTACGTCATTCGGGGGCACATCCTTGTGTATCGTCACTCTCGACAGGAAGTGCAGGGAGCAGAACCCAGTCGCGGTCAATGCGGAGGTCAACGGTCTTATTTTGGACAACACCGACGAGGAAGATGCAGTCATCTATACAGACAGATCCGAATTACGACACTAGAGGACTGCATGGGCATTTACACCATATTCTGCAAGCAGAAATGTGAAAGAAGAGACAATGGTGCATTCGTTATGAGCACGAGTAGCCTGACGATGACGGTGACCTGATGCATTATTCTAGCTAGAGTCACAAGACTACACCCACGTCTGTATTCTAATTGATTCTATAAGAATGATAAGAAAAGTGGAGACGAGCTTTGTACGCAGGCAAGGGGCCGAGTCATTACAGAAGTTAACGATACGCAGTCATCTTTGTCTTCGTCCCTTGACATACTGGACTACGGGGAAATTAAAGAGCGGACAGGTTGGCTAGCTGTGCTGTCATCGAAGACTGTCAACCGATGGATCATGCAGACGTCATTAATGCCCTCCGAGATATGGGAAGGGCATAAGACTTCAACAACCATGAGTCCACGTCACTCCTTCGGATGAAAGAGATGGGAGTTAAGATGGGCACAGCCAGAAACGAGAAACTTAGTGGACGTATAGAGAACTTATCAACCAACACAAAATTGGAGTCGTTGAACACTGTGAGACTTGCTGAGGAGGGGATCTGAGCACCTATGGACATGTTGGGAGTGTAATGAAAATAAACCACAAATGACACAAAAACTCACACTTTCTAGAATTAAATAAAAATAAATTTCACTTTTAGTCCAAAACAAGCTGTCACAGTCTTGGCGTTCTCCACTATTCACATCCTTATAGAAACATTGGAAGCAATGGCACTATAGGCCGTTGCCAACGAGCGGTAAGTTATAAGAGACGGACGTACATTTAAAAACAAAGCAACAAAAAATAGTAATAATCATCAACATCATGTGCCAATCCTGTCGGCGTAAGATATCCTGTATTTCCACAATTCCTTGTCCACAATGCATCGTATCAGCTCTGTTGTTGTTGCTTTACCGTGTCACAAGACCAAGCTATTTAGCATCTTCTCTCTTTGTCGTCCACGATAACTCTTTCCTTGCATGTTGCCAGTTGTAACCAAGTATTTCAACCTACTCCTTATTTATGACTTACCCAACAAATGTCGATATTTCTCTCTGATGTTTTAAGCAGTTCTCCTTTTTGTGTTGATGTCGTTTAGTTTTTCCTCGTTGGTCTTTTTATCTAATGAACTCTCAGCATTCTTTTGAGAAGTTCCATCTCTCCTACCAACTAATGCTCTTTTCATTTCTTTGTCTGCTGTCGACGATTAACTTCCATAGGTTATACTTTGCTCTATATAGATTAACTTCCATAGGTTATACTTTGCTCTATATAGATTAACTTCCATAGGTTATACTTTGCTCTATATAGCACCAATGAACTCTTTTTCTCCATTTTATTGACACACTAATAAGACTTGCTCAACGGTTGTCGTTGGTAAACCGCATTACTTCATTGACTGAATTGTACGCAGTTTTCGTATGTCCTTAGTTGGATTTGTGAAATGTCCTGTTGAGATCTCTAAACTTATCAAATAAATAGAGAACGGAAAATAATGAAAGAGAACGGATCTTAACTTCAAGAAATTCATGAGAATACAGTCAACCGAAATATCATGATACACCTGCTACGGCCTAAAATGTCGTATTTCTACCAAATTGGGGAAAAAAGGCAAGACTGCTGAATGTTTAATGTTACCAGTATCGGTAGCTGAGTTAACAACGTTACACCTGTCCAGGATATGCGTGAAAGGAATACAAGTTAAGACAGATCAATTGTCATACATTCTCTGCCATATTCGCATATGGGAAAGACTTAGGGAGGGAACCTTGAGATCGCATCAAGAGTCTTCACAGCAGCCAGCGCTGTTATTAAAATCACCCTGAAGGCGCATGCGAGGCCACTGATGCCACCAAGATGCGTTGATTTATCTATGCCATTCAACATTCACCATTCACCATCTGTGTAGGGTAGTTCAGTGGGGAGACTGGACAGGAGGAGTGTAGGAAGCATTTTTGTAATCATCATCATCATCATCAAGTACCGGGCCTACTGGCGTAGGTGATCATGTCTCTCCACAACTTTCGATCTCGGCATCTATTTATCATTTCTGTGGTTGACCTTCTGCTAAGCCATTCTCTTAAGCTGTCTGTCTGTCATAGTAATGTTCAATTTCTTGAACACAAACGCTCTTAGACCACTCGTTTCACCTCATGTGTAGACTACAAAGTTGAAGTAGGGATGCTAAAATTCGTTATCTCTCGTGCTTGACGAGACATCAATCAAATTTAATAATTATCAGATTTTTTTACACTCGCAGTTAAACCCATCAACATCAATATTCCCCTTTTTTCACTGCTCAAATTGTAGCCGTTAATTAATCCAGTGTATCTATTTCTACATAATTCTTCCACTCAATACTTCTAGTTTCATTTTCTTTATTGGCCTGGCTTTTATATGTTGCCTTTGGCTCTCACATGTAGCAACCTTGCACATTCAAACATGTGGACTTGTGTAGACATTGCTCAGTAGACAAGTAGAACTTGTGTAGACATTGCTCAGTATACAAGTAGACTTTAGACATTGCTCAACAGACAAGTAGACGTGCATAGACATTGCTCAACAGACAGGTAGGCTTGTGTAGACATTGCTCAGTATACAAGTAGACTTTAGACATTGCTCAACAGACAAGTAGACGTGCATAGACATTGCTCAACAGACAGGTAGGCTTGTGTAGACATTGCTCAACAGACAAGTAGACCTGTGTAGACATTGCTCAACATCCAAGTAGAATTGTGTAGACATTGTTCAGCAGACAAGTAGACTTGTGTAGACATTGCTCAACAGACAAGTAGACTTGTGTAGACATTGCTCAACAGACAAGTAGACTTGTGTAGACATTGCTCAACAGACAAGTAGACTTGTATAGACATTGCTCAACAGACAAGTAGACTTGTGTGGACATTGCTCAACAGACAAGTAGACTTGTATAGAAATTGCTCAGCAGACAAGTAGACTTGTGTAGACATTGCTCAACAGACAAGTAGACTTGTGTAGACAGTGCTCAACAGACAAGTGGACATATGTAAACATTGCTCAACAGACAAGTGGACATATGTAGACATTGCTCAACAGACCAGTTGACATATGTAGACATTGCTCAACAGACAAGTGGACATATGTAGACATTGCTCAACAGACCAGTTGACATATGTAGACATTGCTCAACAGACAGGTGGACATATGTAGACATTGCTCAACAGACAAGTGGACATATGTAGACATTGCTCAACAGACAAGTGGACATATGTAGACATTGCTCAACAGACAGGTGGACATATGTAGACATTGCTCAACAGACAAGTGGACATATGTAGACATTGCTCAACAGACAAGTGGACATATGTAGACATTGCTCAATAGACAAGTGGACATATGTAGACATTGCTCAACAGACAAGTGGACATATGTAGACATTGCTCAACAGACAAGTGGACATATGTAGACATTGCTCAACAGACAAGTGGACATATGTAGACATTGCTCAACAGACAAGTGGACATATGTAGACATTGCTCAACAGACAAGTGGACATATGTAGACATTGCTCAACAGACGATTACGAAAAGTACCGCCATACTTTCTGTAAGTGACGTCATATCAGAAACAAATGTCCTGATTTCTTTGAAAGTGAAACACGCTAGCTCATTGGTTAGTTAATTATAGAACTACGACAAGATGTTTGGTTGCGTCCAGATCGACAGTCTTAAAAAGGTACTGGACATTTCCTGGGCGTGGTGTCGAGCACATCAAAGATGTCCTTAATCATTTGAACAATATGGAAGCTAAATCTAGATGTCCTTCATCATTTGAACAATATGGAAACTATTACAATAAGAAGTGTTGAGTGTTGGAGTCCTCACAGAACCAAACACCAACATTCTCCAGGTGATGACACCTCTGTTTTTTCTTCTCAAAATCTACAAACCACGCCACCGATATTTTTACTACATGGCCGAACATATATTACGACACAAAACCAATGAAATTATGCCTACAATGCCAGTCAGCTACCCTACCTCTCTCTCTCTCTCTCTCTCTCTCTCTCTCTCCCTCTCTCTCTCTTTCTTTCTCTCTCACAAGAAGAGGAGAGAATGATCACTAAATGCTTGTTGTCACCGACCTCAAAGACTGCTTTTTAGATAGCAGAAACTCCCCGAAACTGATCACTGAGTACAGACAACGCCAACAACATCTTGCAGCTGCTGTGTGATGGAGAAAGCACAAGTAGTGCACAAAGCCACATGTAGACTTTCAGTCAGCATTTTATTTCATGAGTCTGTTCACAACAGGTTTTCAACTTAGCAAGCAATCAAAGAAACTATAGCAAAGTAGAGAATGCCAATAACTGATCTGAATTGTACATTTTGTCTACCACGTGTACAGTGTCTGTATGTGGAGGAAGAAGCAGAACGTACACCCTACATTAAAATGGCTAGTGTGTCGCTTAATAATAATAATATGGTCTTTGGCGTCTTGACAGACGGTTGGTAGTAAGCAATAATGATAAGTCAGTAGTTTGGTAAAATATTAGTGTCTTATGTTGCCTGCTGATTTGCTGAACAGCTTCTCTCGTGGCTGAATCTGTCAATATTGGAGAGACAGATCCATCGCAGAACGTAGAATATGCATTCGGATTGCCTGGCCTCGTCTCTTTTCTCCTACGCCTTTTGTTTTGTGAACTAACAAACGAAGTGTTTCAATGTTAATGTTTGTTGTTGTAACTCACAAGGTGATTATATGCAACCTGATTTCTTTTATCTGAGGTTGCAGTCAGACTTACATTAGGTTGCGAAATGATTAATGGATGTTGATAGAATTTAAACTTCTTAAGAGAAGATTGACATAAACATTTCGTAATTCAAATGTTGTTTATGTAAACTAATTTCACTTTCAGTGGATGCTGGATTTCTTATGAAAGAGAAAATATAATTTATCAAATAATGAAGACGTCAAAATTTATATTTTGTAATTGTTTTGTTTTATGTTTTTTTTTAAATATTTATTTAGCATTTTAACTTAAGCTTTGGGAATTAGACAATGGAACACAGCATAATCGAAAACATAGCAGATCCTCTTGACCTTTGTATATGTAGAATAATAGCTGGTCCTCTTGACCTTTGTATATGTAGAATAATAGCTGGTCCTCTTGACCTTTGTATATGTAGAATAATAGCTGGTCCTCTTGACCTTTGTATATGTAGAATAATAGCTGGTCCTCTTGACCTTTGTATATGTAGAATAATAGCTGGTCCTCTTGACCTTTGTATATGTAAAATAATAGCTGGTCCTCTTGACCTTTGTATATGTAGAATAATAGCTGATCCTCTTGACCTTTGTATATGTAGAATAATAGCTGATCCTCTTGAGTGAAAAATGAGGAACGAAGAGATAGAGGGAAGCAACAAGAGAAAATACTAGACAGCTTAAGACGATGGCTTGGCAGAAGGTCAACAACAGAAATGATAAAGAGCTGTCAAGATCGAAAGTTGTGAAGAGACATGATCACCTACGCCAGTAGGCCAGGTACTTGATGATGATGATTGGTAATCGTACTTCATGCTTTACTCACTGAAGACTTGGTCGGTGAACTGGAGCTGCGGCCTAAGGTAGAGAAAAGAACAAACGAATGAACCGTGGATAAATTCAGAAGTATCAAACACAAGTTATATCCATTCTCCAAACACAAATTATATCCATTCTCCAAACACAAGTTGTATCCATTCTCCAAACACTAGTTATATCCATTCTCCAAACACAAGTTGTATCCATTCTCCAAACACAAGTTATATCAATTCTCCAAACACAGGTTGTATCCATTCTCCAAACACAAGTTGTATCCATTCTCCAAACACAAGTTGTATCCATTCTCCAAACACAAGTTGTATCCATTCTCCAAACACAAGTTGTATCCATTCTCCAAACACAAGTTGTATCCATTCTCCAAACACAGGTTGTATCCATTCTCCAAACACAAATTATATCCATTCTCCAAACACAAGTTGTATCCATTCTCCAAACACAAGTTGTATCCATTCTCCAAACACAAGTTGCCACTAAGCAACATGGACTCTAATGACGTTCATTCTCAAACTTAATCCACCAACGGTTTCAGATCTATCATCTGACATTCAGAGATCTGCTTATCACTTGTAATGATAACACTTTATTTATTTATTTTTTAAAAATCTAGAATAATTGTGCCTTTACACAAACAAAGTGTCCATGAAAGACTTTAACAAGAATACTTTTGTTTGAAAGAAAACAATTCTTGTGAATCAGGACGAGCAACAAGTGCCCCACACGTCTTGTGATATTGAGTCGACAGATCTCCCCCATTGCACAACGGATAACCCCATCAGATCATCTCCTCAGCCCTGATCAACTTCTCAGTTCCGAGTGTGAAGCACGTCTGTCGCACACTAACGAAAGCACTGACGATGGCCTCAGCTCAGATGCACGAACTCCGTGCACCGGCAAAGACCTTAACCCAAACCTCCATAGTCGTAAGATGCGGCAATGTGACGTACATGGAATATGGTGTTGGTGACTATAATTTGTATAGACCTTCGGCACATGATTGTTGGTGTCATGTGTCGGTATTACTCCCGTGCCGCTTCACTTTCTCTGAAAAAAATCTGGTACACCTTTAAGGCTGGGTGAAACCGGAAGCCGTCGATGAGGATCGAACCCAACCTCTTGTCCTTTGTAGTCCAGTTCACTACCCACTGAGCAATCGCGGCTCCCTAGATCACTACGGTTCTACCACTTTCTACGGCGTCAAGACGCCTCGCTGTTTGTAATGATAGCATTTATTTTGTTAGTTTGAAACTCTGGAATAATGTTTCCTTTACACAAGCAAAGTGTCAATGAAAGACATTTTAAAAACAATACCTTTGATTTGAAAGAAAACAATTCATATGAATTGAAAATAAACTCAATTTCCTTTTAAAATCCATTTCTCCGTTATATTCTGTTTACTTTGTTACTTTGCCAAGCGCCTAATTAGTAGCTGTTATTAATGCCCAGGGTCAACATGACCTCTATGTTGTATCTCAGTGTTTCAATGAAAAGCAGGTATTGACCTAATTTGTCTCCATTCTACCTCTGATTCAATCTGCACAGGTAGAAACGCGAATGCTAATCTTAAAAACAGTATTACCTGGAAACTTAGCACTAGCGCATAATTACTTTGAAATATACACAATTATTTGAGATGAGATGCTATAGCACGATGTTGGACGTCTCATATATAGACTATATTACCAATAATGAGATCGAACATCTAATTTGGCCCAGAAATTAGTCTGTTGGATGATCTTATCATCGTCGCGAAGAAACGAAAGCTCAGATGTTGCGGTCACTTAGCATGGTCTTCGCGTCAAGTGTTGGGCTCTGGTTCCTGTAGAAGAAGATAAGGTATCTCATCAAGCGCTCTACATTTTTTTTTAAATATGACGATCATCTTTTTCAAGAGGACGTGAACTTCCGGTATATGGTGGATCGGCGGCGGAAACAATTGAAGGCTATGCATGAAAAGTGTTCCTTGTTGCAGTTTCCTCATATTCAAAGTCCGGCTTGTTGCAGGAGCTACTCAGTTAAGCGCTCTGTGCACACCGTGAGCTGTGTGTCTCATCCGTTTTGATCATGTTTCGATATTCCAATTGCTTTCGATGAAAGATGATATCGTATGACAGGGAACAGTTGGCTGTGTTCACTTTCTGCGCGGTTTCGCCTTATGTCTTTTGGCGTGTGCTTAGACTGCTATGATGGGAACTACAGTTACCTTTCTTTGTTTGGGAGATGAGATTCGGATGATTACGCTGGCACGGGCGGTTGAGCAATTATGGATTCGTTTGCAGTGATACCGAGGACTTCCATAATCAAATAACCAAATAAGGTATCTCAGTCACTTGGATGGGCAGACTTTGACTGCCTCCAGCAGAATCAGAGAAATCAAGAGAAACCGCTACATCACCTTAACAGCTCTAAGTTTGAAGTTCTCGCGTCAATTCGATGGAATATGACCATTGTCATCATCATCATCATCATCATCATCATCATCATCGTAATCTTCGCCACAATCATCATCATAATCATTATCGTCATCATACATGAAGCATGAGACTTAAAAATAAAACAAATTCAAAACCCAACAGCGGCGGCAGCAATGAATAGTCAACATTTGACAGCCTTTAATGGTGCTCGCGGCATTATCTGTGTGGTTTGTGGGGGAGGGGGGGGGGGGGGGTTGCGCGCTTGGTGTAGTGCTGAACATATTTTCAAAAAAATTGCAGCTGATAAAAAAATTATAGTCACTGATACCATATTCCCTTTACTACGGTCAGTTGGGAAGCCGTGATAGCTCAGTGGTTAGTGAACTAGACTACAAAGGACAAGAGGTCGGGATCGATCCTGGTCGACGGCTTCCGGGTTCACCCAGCCTGAAATGGGTACCGGAATTTTTTTCTGGGATGGTAATGCGGCACGGGTGCAATACTGACCACATTACCCCAAAAATCACGTGCTGAAGGTCTGTACAGTTTATGATCACTAACACCATATTCCCCATAAGCCACAGGGCGTGACAGGGCTTCTTGACTTTACTTTAATTTATTTGGCTTGTCGAGATTCCTAATCGCTTTCCTTATTTTGGCCCCTTCCTACCAGATTATAATCATCTTCATGTTACTTCTAAGACAGATGTTTGCATTATTAAAACAATGTTATAGAATAGTCATCATGTGCCATACCGGTTGGCGTAGGCGATCATGTCGGTTGGCGTAGGCGATCGTGTCCTTCCACAATCTTCTATCTACAGTGCATCGTATCAGTTCTGTTGTTTGATTATTTGCCCTACCATGGCACCAAGCTATCTAGTGTTATCTCTCTTTGTCGTCCGCGATCTCTCTTTCCTTTTATTTTGCAGTTGTGACCAAGTATACCAACTTTCCTCTTCTCTTGATGTGCCCGAAAAATGTTGATTGTTTCTTTCTGATGTATTTTAGGAGTTCCCTTTTTGTGGTGGCCTCTGTGAGAACTTCCTCATTGGTCTTTTTAGCTTTACAGAATAGTACTTTATATGATTAATCAGGCTGTAGATTGTGATACCAATTTATGAAAGTAATGAAGATTAGGTATGGTCGCAGGTTCATGTTGAGAATATACAATAAAAAAATATTTTGACGTTGCGGACCAATACACGCTCTCTGTGGGAACAACACACACAAAAACTAGTGGAAAGGCAAATAAAGTACACATTTTTCTGGTTATAAAATCTGAACGTGAATTCGCGAACGTCAGCATTACTGTATTTGTATTATGATGCTTAGTAATTTTCTTTAAAAAAAGCACCAACGTTTGTTTTCTATTTTGAGAACATATATACCCTCTTGTATTTCGTGTGTGTTTTTTCATGTGTGTTGTTCAAGTGTTTACTTCTCTTTCTGCCACAGAGAATTTAAATTTGAACAGTCGAAATGAAATCACGTGACAAAGAAATAACCAGTGACGTCAGTCCGTTCATCGCCCTACAGTTGGTATGCAAGTGCTGCTTTCTTTTGTCGTGCCTCTTACTTTTGTTTTATTTTTTTATTTTTATTGTTTTTTTTTTCTCTTAGGTTTTGATGTGGTGTGATCTTCTGGGTGGAATTTTGTGCTATTGCAGACTCGCTAAATGTTTTTTTGTTGTTGTTTATATTTTTTTTTTAGGTTTGAAGTGTGTTCTTTCTGGGTGGAATTTTATGCCATTGCAGGCACGCTAAGTGTTTTTTTTTTCTTTTTTTTTAGGTTTTGATGTGGTGTGATCTTCTGGGTGGAATTTTGTGCTATTGCAGACTCGCTAAGTGTTTGTTTTTTATATATACCTCCTTTACTGATGGCTGTTATTTTTTTCTTTGGGTTTTCTCCCTTTCCGTTTTGCAGTGTTTTTTTTATCACTAATTTATGTAGATGTGAGGCCTTGTGGGTAGATGTGAGGCTTTGTGGGTAGATATGAAGCTTTGTGGGTAGATGTGGGGCCTTGTGGGTAGATATGAGGCCTTGTGGGTAGATGTGGGGCCTTGTGGGTAGATATGAAGCTTTGTGGGTACATGTGGGGCCTTGTGGGTAGATGTGGGGCCTTGTGGGTAGATGTGGGGCCTTGTGGGTAAACGTTTGTAGATATTTTCGTGTTGATCCACAATAAGACAAAATTAACTACATTTATAAACGTTTCACATGTTCCCCAAATTCAAAATAGGTACAACCAACCTATGCCTCTGTACAATGGACAACATGACAACAAAACATGTTATACAGGATTGCTCCCAGTACACAGACCTGAGAAGAGCAATGTGGTCCACACCCACCTCCCTGGAAGAGAAACTATATGGGGCGATCGAATCACTTAAGCAGACAGCTAACTTCATAAGAGAGTCTGGAATCCTACTCTGATTGAGACTTGATCGCAGTGAGAGAGAGATAAACGTTTTAAAAAATGCAAAGGCAGTAGTATATAGGCATGCTTGTTGGCTTTGTGAACGTGGGTTCAATCCCAGTTTCATACTCACCACTCAATCCAAGGCTGCCAGGGCAAAACGGATTCACACGCAAAATTCAGTTCCTGGTCTATTCGTCAGAGGCAAAAAACAAAGGACGGCGAACGCCAACAACAACAACAATTTAGCGGAAAAAAAATAGAAGCGAGAATAAAAGAAAAATCAAGTTTAATTACATTATGTAGACAATTCTGATAAACTATCCACTACAGAAATAAAATGTGTTAATTAGCCGCTGGAGCGAAAACAGCATGAGAAAAAGAAAATTGAAGAGTGACATCTGGAAATAATTCTTGCCATAGAATACATAGAACAACAGCACATAAAATGGTGTGGTTACGTGATACAGGGAGAACGATCAAAATTCAACAAATCATCCTTTCAATAAGTGCTGCAGGAACACCAAACTCAAGGGTCTACCAAGGAAAAAAACGGATTGATAAAATATAAGTAGTAACACTATGTAATAATAACAACTGCAGAGGCTAACAGAGCTAAAAACCACAAAGTTTTATGAAATTTTATTAAAGATTTTTTTTTTTACCAAATGAAACCATAAGAAAAATGGTAGGAATAAAACCCTGCCAAGAAGAAGTATAGGATAACAACAACTTAAATGGTTGAGCCACCTGGTCAGAATGAATCCCCACCAATCACCATCAAGGGCGTTCTTCTCGAGAATGCATGGAAAAAGACCAAGAGGAAGACCCAGAAGCAGATGGATAGATGCACTGATAGAGACATGTAACAAGAAAGGAAAAAATCACTAAATCAGACAGTTCGAGCAGCTCAAGAACGACAAACGATATAACCACATCTTTTTTCGGTATCAGTGAAAATATAAAAGAAAGAAGGATGACGTTTTTTTCCCCCCTTATGGAAGCAAGAAACAAGCTACAGAACCGATGACGAATATGGAAGTGTTTCAAGCACAATCTGAGGCCAGGGAAGAACGTCAGTGACGACCATGTCAATATTTTAAAGAAGAAAGTTCAATCAATATAGAACAGATAGAAGAATGTTTTCTTCAAGAAGCGAAGAGAAAGATAAACTATTACTAAGTTGGTCACGCAATGTGAAGGGAACAAATAAAACATAGTCTCACTACTGGTGACATCAATAGATGAAAGCTTGAAGGAAATGGAGATAAAAAAAGGACAAGGTTAACAGACAGTAATTTGGAAAGAGATAAAGGTAAAGGTAAAGTACGAGACTTAAACCGGCGTCTTAGCACGCGAATTTCCACCCATATGTGCTCGGCCGCCTATCCATAAATGTTCGGCGATTTCTGGATAGTGTCGCCTCAAGCATCGACACTCACGATGCGAGGCGACATTCCTCACCTTCCCAGGGTAATACCCTGATATCCATTTCTGCCAACGGCTGGGTCGACCGTAGGGGTATTTTTTTTCCAACCATGAGTAGCACTCACACTGCTCCCAAAGGAACACGGGTTGTCGGTAGTCCAGTCGGGTGGTTTTCCTCAACTAGGCTACTGCGGCCGCAATTGTTGCTACATTGTAGGAGGTCCACATGTGAAATGATAAATAATAGTTTACAGGAAGTTGAAAAGTGACGTAGTCTCTATAATCTGCGGATCGTCTTTGTTGCACAACGGAGGACTCCATAGATCCCCTACCGGGAACTGGGAGGTCTAGAGGCAATACGTTCAGCCTCTTGACGGGAAGTTCACGGGTTCGAACCGGTGATTTCTTCGTGGCTTGACCCTCCTTGACTTTCTGGGTAGCGAGATCCAACGTCCTTCTCGGGAGGCGGCAAGAAAAAGAGGGTTCCATGTGCACTCGCGCACGTTAAAAAAATAAGTGCCACTTTAAAGTCAAAAACAGCAGAAGCCGAACTTGGTCCGCTTTCCGGGCAAAAATTGTTAAGCAAATCTACACATAACGAAGACGGATGTGTCGGGCCGAAAGATTCAGATATCGCGGCTTTGCCGTAAATTAGCGACACAACGCGTCCACGGCAGCTTATCGGTTCAAGGCTAAAAAGAGATTAGATCCCTCCTCCCCTCTTCAGCATATACTCTAGTACGAAACACGCCTGCAACACATCATCGAATGCACTGAAGATGGTTTCAGTTCATTGCACGAACTCCGTAGCACCAATGAAGTCTTATGATCTGACGCCAGCATACACGGACGGTTCTTGATAAAAGGAGGGTTGTGGTGTATATCATGCATTACGTGAAGAATATCTGACCTTCTATTTTAACATCAAATGGTGGATGTATATTAGAATTAAGATGCTTAATTGCTCAGATCACGGCTGTTTCCAAATAAATAAAATTATTACGCAACTCATTGTAGATAACGATGGTGAAGAAAAACGCTCTTAATTCTTATGTAACAACCATCTACATGGACTCGAATCTCCAGCAGTCGAAAATAAAAAGAAAATATTTACAGGCCACAGAAATGAGGTTTTACAGTAGAGCGTTGAGAATGATGAGGATAATTAAAATGAATAATGAGAACTTTCTGGAATTGGTAAAAGTATGAACAATGTTCACCATCAGGAGGTGGAAAAGGGGGGGGGGGGAGAGATATATGTTTCATTATGATTGGTTTAGTAATGAAAAGAAAACAAATGGGAAGTTTGTTAAAATGTGGACAAGTGATGGAAGAAGATGCAGAGAGAAAAGTTGCAAGATAGTTCCAGAGGAATATTTGCTAGAAAGTCAGCAGAAATAAAGACAAACAATTGTAGAAGTAGAAAGTTGTGTATCGATGTTATCACCTACGCCAGTAAGCATTTTACTTAATATGAACGCGTAGAAGGACAACCAAATGTAAAGAAATTTAAAAAAATGGTTGCTCCATCTTTTAGCGACACAAAATGAAAATTAAGATTTTGGCTTTGTCCCACGACCACACAAGCCAACACTGCCTTCACTTTGTGCAAACTGAATGCTGTACCCCAAACAGTAACCAAATAGAATTGAAGGGTGGGCTTTTATTTTATATATGATGTCTTCTCTTAGACCAGGTCGGGCTCAGCAAACAGTCGGCGGAGAACAACAATCTCAATGAAAACTGTTAGACAATTGAAAGAAACAATCTTAGCGACAGACATCCCGCTATATGGACCATATGAGCAACAAAAGAGGGAAAGCACTTCTCAAATTTAGATTATTGGAGTAGTGAGAACTACACAAAAGAAATGTGTAAGCGATAAATCGTCAATCTGTCCATCGCTGTTCGACGTTGTACGTCAATATGTCCATCTATCTTAGATGCTGTACGTCAATATGTCCATCGATCTTCGATGCCGTACGTCAATATGTCCATCTATCTTAGATGATGTAAGTCAATATGTCCATCGCTGTTCGACGTTGTACGTCAATATGTCCATCGATCTTAGATGCTGTAAGTCAATATGTCCATCGCTGTTCGACGTTGTACGTCAATATGTCCATCGATCTTAGATGCTGTACGTCAATATGTCCATCGCTGTTCGAAGTTGTACGTCAATATGTCCATCGATCTTAGATGCTGTAAGTCAATATGTCCATCGATCTTAGATGCTGTAAGTCAATATGTCCATCGATCTTAGATGCTGTAAGTCAATATGTCCATCGATCTTAGATGCTGTAAGTCAATATGTCCATCGATCTTAGATGCTGTAAGTCAATATGTCCATCGCTGTTAGACGTTGTACGTCAATATGTCCATCGATCTTAGATGCTGTAAGTCAATATGTCCATCGCTGTTCGACGTTGTACGTCAATATGTCCATCGATCTTAGATGCCGTACGTCAATATGTCCATCGCTGTTCGACGTTGTACGTCAATATGTCCATCGATCTTAGATGCTGTAAGTCAATATGTCCATCGATCTTAGATGCGGTAAGTCAATATGTCCATCGATCTTAGATGCTGTAAGTCAATATGTCCATCGATCTTAGATGCTGTAAGTCAATATGTCCATCGATCTTAGATGCTGTAAGTCAATATGTCCATCCATCTTAGATGCTGTAAGTCAATATGTCCATCGATCTTAGATGCTGTAAGTCAATATGTCCATCGATCTTAGATGCTGTAAGTCAATATGTCCATCGATCTTAGATGCTGTAAGTCAATATGTCCATCGATCTTAGATGCGGTAAGGCAATATGTCCATCGATCTTAGATGCTGTAAGTCAATATGTCCATCGATCTTAGATGCTGTAAGTCAATATGTCCATCGATCTTAGATGCTGTAAGTCAATATGTCCATCGATCTTAGATGCTGTAAGTCAATATGTCCATCGATCTTAGATGCTGTAAGTCAATATGTCCATCGATCTTAGATGCTGTAAGTCAATATGTCCATCGATCTTAGATGCTGTAAGTCAATATGTCCATCGATCTTAGATGCTGTAAGTCAATATGTCCCTCGATCTTAGATGCTGTAAGTCAATATGTCCATCGATCTTAGATGCTGTACGTCAATATGTCCATCGATCTTAGATGCTGTACGTCAATATGTCCATCGATCTTAGATGCTGTAAGTCAATATGTCCATCGATCTTAGATGCTGTAAGTCAGTATGTCCATTGATCTTAGATGCTGTAAGTCAATATGTCCATCGATCTTAGATGCTGTAAGTCAATATGTCCATCGATCTTAGATGCGGTAAGTCAATATGTCCATCGATCTTAGATGCTGTAAGTCAATATGTCCATCGATCTTAGATGCTGTAAGTCAATATGTCCATCGATCTTAGATGCCGTACGTCAATATGTCCATCGATCTTAGATGCTGTAAGTCAATATGTCCATCGATCTTAGATGCCGTACGTCAATATGTCCATCGATCATAGATGCTGTAAGTCAATATGTCCATCGATCTTCGATGCCGTACGTCAATATGTCCATCGATCTTAGATGCTGTAAGTCAATATGTCCATCGATTTTAGATGCTGTACGTCAATATGTCCATCGATCTTAGATGCCGTACGTCAATATGTCCATCGATCTTCGATGCCGTACGTCAATATGTCCATCGATCTTAGATGCTGTACGTCAATATGTCCATCGATCTTCGATGCCGTACGTCAATATGTCCATCGATCTTAGATGCTGTACGTCAATATGTCCATCGATTTTAGATGCCGTACGTCAATATGTCCATCGATCTTCGATGCCGTACGTCAATATGTCCATCGATCTTCAATGCCGTACGTCAATATGTCCATCGATCTTCGATGCCGTACGTCAATATGTCCATCGATCTTAGATGCCGTACGTCAATATGTCCATCGATCTTCGATGCCGTACGTCAATATGTCCATCGATCTTCGAATCCGTACGTCAATATGTTCATCGATCTTAGATGCTGTACGTCAATATGTCCATCGATCTTAGATGCCGTACGCCAATATGTCCATCGATCTTCGATGCCGTACGTCAATATGTCCATCGATCTTAGATGCTGTACGTCAATATGTCCATCGATCTTAGATGCTGTAAGTCAATATGTCCATCGCTTTTCGACGTTGTACGTCAATATGTCCATCGCTGTTCGACGTTGTACGTCAATATGTCCATCGATCTTCGATGCCGTACGTCAATATGTTCATCGATCTTAGATGCTGTAAGTCAATATGTCCATCGATCTTAGATGCTGTAAGTCAATATGTCCATCGATCTTAGATGCTGTAAGTCAATATGTCCATCGATCTTAGATGCTGTAAGTCAATATGTCCATCGATCTTAGATGCTGTAAGTCAATATGTCCATCGATCTTAGATGCTGTAAGTCAATATGTCCATCGATCTTAGATGCTGAAAGTCAATATGTCCATCGATCTTAGATGCTGTAAGTCAATATGTCCATCGATCTTAGATGCTGTAAGTCAATATGTCCATCGATCTTAGATGCTGTAAGTCAATATGTCCATCGATCTTAGATGCTGTAAGTCAATATGTCCATCGATCTTAGATGCTGTAAGTCAATATGTCCATCGATCTTAGATGCTGTAAGTCAATATGTCCATCGATCTTAGATGCTGAAAGTCAATATGTCCATCGATCTTAGATGCTGAAAGTCAATATGTCCATCGATCTTAGATGCCGTACGTCAATATGTCCATCGATCTTAGATGCTGAAAGTCAATATGTCCATCGATCTTAGATGCCGTACGTCAATATGTCCATCGATCTTAGATGATGTAAGTCAATATGTCCATCGATCTTAGATGCTGTAAGTCAATATGTCCATCGATCTTAGATGCTGTAAGTCAATATGTCCATCGATCTTAGATGCTTGAAGTCAATATGTCCATCGATCTTAGATGCTGTAAGTCAATATGTCCATCGATCTTAGATGCTGTAAGTCAATATGTCCATCGATCTTAGATGCTGTAAGTCAATATGTCCATCGATCTTATATGCTGTACGTCAATATGTCCATCGATCTTAGATGCTGTACGTCAATATGTCCATCGATCTTAGATGCCGTACGCCAATATGTCCATCGATCTTCGATGCCGTACGTCAATATGTCCATCGATCTTAGATGCTGTAAGTCAATATGTCCATCGCTTTTCGACGTTGTACGTCAATATGTCCATCGCTGTTCGACGTTGTACGTCAATATGTCCATCGATCTTCGATGCCGTACGTCAATATGTCCATCGATCTTAGATGCTGTAAGTCAATATGTCCATCGATCTTAGATGCTGTAAGTCAATATGTCCATCGATCTTAGATGCTGTAAGTCAATATGTCCATCGATCTTAGATGCTGTAAGTCAATATGTCCATCGATCTTAGATGCTGTAAGTCAATATGTCCATCGATCTTAGATGATGTAAGTCAATATGTCCATCGATCTTAGATGCTGTAAGTCAATATGTCCATCGATCTTAGATGCTGTAAGTCAATATGTCCATCGATCTTAGATGCTGTAAGTCAATATGTCCATCGATCTTAGATGCTGTAAGTCAATATGTCCATCGATCTTAGATGCTGTAAGTCAATATGTCCATCGATCTTAGATGCTGTAAGTCAATATGTCCATCGATCTTAGATTCTGTAAGTCAATATGTCCATCGATCTTAGATGCTGTAAGTCAATATGTCCATCGATCTTAGATTCTGTAAGTCAATATGTCCATCGATCTTAGATGCTGTAATTCAATATGTCCATCGATCTTAGATGCTGTAAGTCAATCTGTCCATCGATCTTAGATGCTGTAAGTCAATATGTCCATCGATCTTAGATGCTGTAAGTCAATATGTCCATCGATCTTAGATGCTGTAAGTCAATATGTCCATCTATCTTAGATGCTGTAAGTCAATATGTCCATCGATCTTAGATGCTGTAAGTCAATATGTCCATCGATCTTAGATTCTGTAAGTCAATATGTCCATCGATCTTAGATGCTGTAAGTCAATATGTCTATCGATCTTAGATTCTGTAAGTCAATATGTCCATCGATCTTAGATGCTGTAATTCAATATGTCCATCGATCTTAGATGCTGTAAGTCAATCTGTCCATCGATCTTAGATGCTGTAAGTCAATATGTCCATCGATCTTAGATGCTGTAAGTCAATATGTCCATCGATCTTAGATGCTGTAAGTCAATATGTCCATCGATCTTAGATGCTGTAAGTCAATATGTCCATCGATCTTAGATGCTGTAAGTCAATATGTCCATCGATCTTAGATGCTGTAAGTCAATATGTCCATCGATCTTAGATGCTGTAAGTCAATATGTCCATCGATCTTAGATGCTGTAAGTCAATATGTCCATCGATCTTAGATGCTGTAAGTCAATATGTCCATCGATCTTAGATGCTGTAAGTCAATATGTCCATCGATCTTAGATGCTGTAAGTCAATATGTCCATCGATCTTAGATGCTGTAAGTCAATATGTCCATCGATCTTAGATGCTGTAAGTCAATATGTCCATCGATCTTAGATTCTGTAAGTCAATATGTCCATCGATCTTAGATGCTGTAAGTCAATATGTCCATCGATCTTAGATTCTGTAAGTCAATATGTCCATCGATCTTAGATGCTGTAATTCAATATGTCCATCGATCTTAGATGCTGTAAGTCAATCTGTCCATCGATCTTAGATGCTGTAAGTCAATCTGTCCATCGATCTTAGATGCTGTAAGTCAATATGTCCATCGATCTTAGATGCTGTAAGTCAATATGTCCATCGATCTTAGATGCTGTAAGTCAATATGTCCATCGATCTTAGATGCTGTAAGTCAATATGTCCATCGATCTTAGATGCTGTAAGTCAATATGTCCATCGATCTTAGATGCTGTAAGTCAATATGTCCATCGATCTTAGATGCTGTAAGTCAATATGTCCATCGATCTTAGATGCTGTAATTCAATCGAACAGGATCAAAGCGTGTTAATCCAGGGTTTAATTTAATATTTTCATTTTGCTGAAGTTGTAGAAAGCGCACCATTTGAAGTCTCCAGAAAGTCGGTAAAGTGTTGTCTTCCGGGCAGCTAATAGATAGCTTTTAATAGCCAGTATCTACTCGCTGGTAGCAGACCAAGACTAACATGGATGACTAACATCAAAAGATGGACAAGTCAATCTATGACGACCTGCACCATCAAAGCAAGAAACAGAGTGGAATGGCGATCCATGGTAGCCAACCTTTGTTGCGGAGACGGCAGTCGATGATGATGATCTACTCGTTATATCCATGAGAGTAATACAATGTTATATCTACCCAACATTCCTGTATGGTGCAGAAACATGGACACTCAATAAAAGAACGGATAAGAAAACTGAATCCTGTGGGAAGTGGAGTTATAGAAGAATGGGGAGAGTTTGGTGGGCAGTTAAATAAAAAAAAAACTAAAGTAAAGTGCCCCCGTCACGCTAAGTGGCGTATAGAGAATATAGTTTTAGTGACCATCATTTTTATAAACCTTCGGCACATGATTTTTGGGTTGTGTGGTCGGTATTACGCCAGTGCCGCTTTACTTTCCCTGAAAAAAATCCTGTACCCATTAAAGGCTGAGTGAACCCGGAAGCCGACAATCGAGATCGAACCAGACCTATTGTTATTTGTAGTCCAGTTCACTAACCACTGAGCTATCGCGGCTCTTGTTTGGTCGAAAGAGGAGTAAAAAAAAAGTGAAGAAGTTTTGTCGAAACAACAGTGCATGAAGAATGAAATATTTAAAACAATGTGAAGGAGATAAATTAAAGTTGTTTCAACACTAACGGAGACACAGTAATTTACAGAAATACATCTTGAATGATAAAATACAAGTAAACGAGGCAGAGGCAGACAAAACTGATACTGAAATGACAACATCGAGAGAGGGACAGACAGCGTGCACCATCAATGTAAGAGACACGGTGGAATGGCGATCTGTGGTAGCCAATCTTCAATGCGGAAACGGCACAAGATGATGGTGACTGAGAACAGATTGCAATTTTCATGCGAAGTGGCTTTATTGTCCTTGAGTTTGTTTGCTTTTCGAATCTCTTTATTGGGACTTTATTTGTAGCGGATTTTGGAAGTGACTTTATTGTCCTTGAGTTTGTTTGCTTTTCGAATCTTTTCATTGGGACTTTATTTGTAGCGGATTTTGGAAGTGACTTTATTGTCCTTGAGTTTGTTTGCTTTTCGAATCTTTTCATTGGGACTTTATTTGTAGCGGATTTTGGAAGTGACTTTATTGTCCTGAGTTTGTTTGCTTTTTCAATCTCTTCATTGGGACTTTATTTGTAGCGGATTTTTTAAGTGGCTTTATTGTCCCTGAGTTTGTTTGCTTTTCGAATCTCTTCTTTGGGACTTTATTTTTAGTGGATTTTGGAAGTGGCTTGATCGTGATTGAATAGATCTAGTATTTGAAGTGACTTTGACCCGTTTGAATGATTGTCATTATTGTTTTTATTGGATTGGTGGAGTAGTTGGTGTATTTTACTTTGATTTAAAAAAAAATAGTTCTAACCTGATTTAAACGAGGTGACTTTACACGTGGTTGAGTTTATTGAAATATTGATATCCTTTGTTGGCGTTGGGGCGTAATACCGACCACATTACCCCAAAAATCATGTGCTGAAGGTCTGTAAAATATAGGGTCACTAACACCATATTTCCCTATACGCCACTTGGCGTGACGGGGGGTACTTTACTTTACTTTTACTTTGTTGGCGTTGAGATTAGTCCATATTTTTTATAAGACTGGCATCTCAATTTAGTCGGTTCCTGACGTTAGTTTGCCTTGTCCATTCGGTGGAGCAAGAAAGGTACATATTCACCTTTCGTAAAATGGGAGCCTCTGAGGCCTAGTTGGGAAAACCACCCGACTGGGCTACCGATGTTCTGACAACCCGTGTTCGATTCCCGCTGGAAGCAGAGTGTGTTGTACTCGGGGTTGGGGAAAAACATACCCCCGCGGTCGACCCAGCCGCTGGCAGAAATGGGTTCCAGGGTAGTACTCTGGGAAGGTGAGGAATGCCACCTCGCATCGTGAGTTTTGATGCTTGAAGCGACACTGTCCAGAAGTCTCCGAAAACTCCTTAATTGGTGGATGATCCCCTTTGGATGGAAACTCACGTGCTAAGACGCAGATAAATGTTTCGTACTTGACATTTGCTTTAACTTTCATTAAAAACTTAAAGCATGCATTGACATTAAAGGCCTTCTATTCTGTTCATGGAATATGGTACATTGCAGTGGAAGCATCCCCATACCAGCTCCACCGCCATCATTCCTCTAGGTTTATGCAGACTAATTGTTCCCGTAAGATATTAGTGTATCTACATACAACTAAGGAGCCACGATAGGTCAGTGGTTAGTGAACTGGACTACAAAGAACAAGAGTTTGGGTTCGATCCCAATCGACGGCTTCCGGCTTCACCCAGCCTGAAATGGGCACCGGATTTATTCTGGGAACGTAAAGCGGCACTGGCGTAATACCGACCACATTAACCCAAAAATCATGTTCTGAAGGTCTGTAAAATGTATGGCCACTAACACCATATTCCCTATACGTCACTTGGCATTACGGGGACTCTCTTTACATACATCTGCTTATCTCACTAAGCACTCCGGATCCACCAGACCCCTTTTCAACCTTTAGACTCCACAGTCTCTCGATGTACACATTGTCCCACCTTTAGACTCCACAGTCTCTCAATGTACACATTGTCCCACCTTTAGACTCCACAGTCTCTCAATGTACACATTGTCCCACCTTTAGACTCCACAGCCTCTCAATGTACACATTGTCCCACCTTTAGACTCCACAGTCTCTCAATGTACACATTGTCCCACCTTTAGACTCCACAGTCTCTCAATGTACACATTGTTCCACCTTTAGACTCCACAATATCTCAATGTACACATTGTCCCACCTTTAGACTCCTCAATATCTCAATGTACACATTGTCCCACCTTTAGACTCCTCAATCTCTCAATGTACACATTGTTCCACCTTTAGACTCCTCAATCTGTCAATGTACACATTGTCCCACCTTTAGACTCCTCCGTCTCTCAATTTACACATTGTCTCACCTTTAGACTCATCCGTCTCTCAATGTACACATTGCCCCACCCAGTTTGCACCTCTTCTATTAATGTATAAAGAACAAACTTGATGATGTCCTCTTTGTCCAGAGTAAGGCCACACTCAATCCCAGAACTGCCAGCCAGTTTATCGGCTACCCAGTATCTTACTGGTTAGACACACATTTATCCAGATTCTCAATCGACTATTATTGTTTGTCAATCGCTCGACTCCACGTTGTTTACAGGCCCGCATTTTTAGTTTCATCAACTTACAGCTCTCTGTAAGTGGCGATCATTAAGCGATCTTGATATGTCAGACAAGAAAAATCACTTAACCTAAATTACACAAATGTGCAACTTTGGCATCATCAATATTTTCCCATGCTTAAGAAAATAAAGTACATTAAAACTGAATTATAAAGAAAATAAAATATTTCCAACGCGTCTTTACCATTAGATCGTCAACATTTATGTTACAGGGACTACATCACTCGTAGAAAAGCTTGTATAAACATCATCAATATCACTGGCCAATATTGAGAGAGTCTTATATTGGTTCTGGCGTGTCGCATGACTTATCTACTTTGTTAAAGTCATCTTCTAGGAAAGAATAAAAGGCTGACATTAATTTTTTTTATATTGGTAGGAAGAGGGACACAATTTGGATTGATTACGTCAGAAAGAGGGCGGGACATATATGCCACTGAACGTATCGGTGTTGATTTGATGTAGTCCCATAGCAACTGCTGATGAATAATAAAGTGTTAGTGACATCATTGTATTCAGTGTGAGATTCATGTGGTAGGGCGGACACTTTGTTCCCAGAGAACATCTCTGTGGGTGGGTGTGGACTTTCGGATAATATGGCGGATATGAACCTTTTAGGCACTGTCTGAAAAGCTTTATTGTTGCAGTTTCCTCATATTCCAAGTCCAGCTTGCTGCAGGAGCTACTGAGTTTAGTGCTCTGTGCACATCGTGAGCTGTGTGTTTCATCGGATGGTGTTTCTATATTGCGATTGCTTACGATGAATGATGATATCGTATGACGAATGACAGTTCAGATGCGTTCACTGTCGGTGCTATAATACGCCTTATGTATTTTGACATGTGCCGTGTTTGCAACGATGAGGGCTGCAGTTGCCTTTCTTTGTTATTCGATGAGATGTTAATTCGGATGATTCAATTGGCACTGGCGGTTAAGCATTTATGGATTTTCATTTGTTTACAGTGATACCGGGACCTTCAATTAACTATAACTATCTCTGGGTGTACCCTGAGAACCCTTTTAGGCTGGACAAATATTGCCGCGAACTGCATTTGAATTTCGAATCTTCAGGTCACACGCGAACGCTCTAGCTACAACACAACCAGAGATAAACACTGAGAACCGGAAATACTACTCCTACAGGTGTCTAATGGCTCCTACATGTAACTAAGGATGAAGAAGGAAGGCCATGTATGTCTGCTGAAACAGCCGACATCAGATGCTGTAAATCAAACCGAATGATTGCACGGTGGACTACAATAATATAGACAAGAGAATAGGAATAGCAACAAGCATGTTGCACAACATAAAATATATCTTCTTCCTCTTTATTCCATAAGTCTAGAGGTTGGGGCACTACTGGCAGACATCAGAAACCCTACCATTTCTCTCTATTTTCAGTTATCGTTTGGGACTTCACGAAATCGCGATTTGTCCATTATTTCGATATTCCCATCACTTTCCCTGCCCACCCCTCCTTCTCGGTGATTTCACAGCTCCTTGCAGAACGGTCTTTCCTACACCAAATGATCGAGATAAATGGCCAGACAATTTCCTGATCAATTAAAGTCGGAGAGAGCAGATAATACCAGAAATAAAAACAAAGAATGGTAGAGTGCCTTATCAATATTCGTGTATGGTGGAGAAGCACTGTCAGAAGATATATACATATACAATAAGAAAACTGAAGACAATGCAGCACAGGAAATGTTTTCTACTTCTTCTTCTTTCCTTCGTCATCTGCCTTTCAGCGTCGAGGGGAGATATAATTTGCGGTCTTTTGCTCTTCTGTTCGTCTCTGCTGCTGTTATGTTTCCTAGTGTTTCTAATATTCCATCGATCCATCTTTTTCGTGTTCGACCCTTGGGTCTGGTGTTCTCACAACGTTCGTTGATGGCTCATTGTGATCTTTCTGCCAGGAAATGTGGATGAAGATTTGGATGGCCAGAGAAAAAGACAGATGTTTAGTTAGAGCAGTTGACAATAAACAAACTGAACAGTCTAAGATAAATTAAACAAGACAAAGACATTTAGAACACATAAATAGGCTCAATAAGGTACCAGATTCATCTCAGTGGGTAAAACACAAGTTAAATTAGGTAGACAGAGAAGAGTGGACTGATAAAATCAATAGAGTGGAGTACTTACTGCAATGGGTGTCAATATGGAGTTGTATGTAACATGAATCGAGAATGTTGTGTGTGAAATGTGATATCGACCTGGTGTGTTTCTTTACAAGACACATACAGAGACAACTAATGAATTCGTTCGTCTGGCAGGAATGCCAAGAGATTCTGTACGGTGTTGTATTGCCATATACTTAAAGATTATATGGAAGAAGAATCAGTAGTAGAATCAGAGTTGGATGGACTGACAACATCCGAGAAACGCTGCTACAACGTCACATGACAACGTCAGCTGACATCTGTAGAGGCTGCCAGAAATGTAGGAACTAGAAATGTGTACCTCCCTCGACACCCGAAGGGTTATAAGAGGAAGTGAACAGAGAGAACAAAAAAAAGATTGTACTTTTGTGGCACACAAATATTACTTCCGTGTTGTGCACTATTCATTCTTTACATTCATCGATAACATTTTTTATTTTTAAACAAATATACATAAACGTTAATTTGGTGACATTGTATAAAGTTCACAAATTAAACTCTGATAACTATGTCCACACCAGCTACATAATTCCAGAGTTAAAGAGTTAAATGCCAAGACAATAACATAAAAATAGATAGCGAGATAGACAGAGGCGGACTGACCTTCAGACTGATGGTATCATCATCACGTACCGTGTCTGCTGGCGTAGATGATCATGTCTCTCCACAACTTTCGATCTCGACAGTTATTTATCATTTCCGTTGTTGACCTTCTGGAAAGCCATTCTCTTAAGCTGTCTGATATCTTTTCTCTCAGTTTCCCTCTATCTCTTCGTCCCTCAATTTTCCCAGTTGTTACAATATATTCCAGTTGTTCTCTTCTCACATGACCAAAAAATGATGATTGTTTCTTCCTAATATTGGAAATTAGCTCTCTTTTGCTTCGGCATTTTTTTTCGAACGAATTCTTAACATTCTTCTGTAAAACCACATTTCTACAGCCACGAACTGGTATACGAGGCTTAAAATATTTAGTTTGAGCACTTTCGAAATTTTTTAAGGCTAGGTTAGAAGTTGTAGGAGTTAAAACAAATCATGACCAAAGGTCTACGAGAACTATAATCCGAGAATCCCTTAAACATCTGCGTAAAGAGGGAAAAAATGTGAGAGAAGGAGCTCCGAGTCTGCCTGGGGCATCGAGGTGTCGGTTCCGCCTTTCCGTAACCAAGGACGCTGGGAGAGATTGCCTGTTGAGCATGGTTACATACAGCCGACACCGGAGCTGGCTATCTACCTGGTCGTGTCTTCCATCTGCTGGGAATGGTCTTGTTTATTGTTTTCTGTCTGGGCTAGTTTATACTCTTCTGTCTTTATCGTCAACACTGAACCATTTCTCTTTTTACTGCTCTCTTACTATTAGACTGCTAACTTTAGTCTTTTTTTTCCACGAAATGTTCTATTTTCTTCATGGAATGTTTTTCCCTCTTCATGAGATGTTCTATTTTCTACATGAGATGTTCTATTTTATTCATGAGATGTTCTATTTACTATATGAAATGTTCTATTTTCTTCATGGAATGTGCTATTTTCTTCATGAGATGTTCTGTTTCCTATATGTGATGTTCTGCATCAAGGGTTTAAAAAGTGGGTGAAGAGGATATCTATCTATCTATCTATCTATCTATCTATCTATCTATCTATCTATCTATCTATCTATCTATCTATCTATCTATCTATCTATCTATCTATCTATCTATCTATCTATCTATCTATCTATCTATCTATCTATCTATCTATCTATCTATCTATCTATCTATCTATCTATCTATCTATCTATCTATCTATCTATCTATCTATCTATCTATCTATCTATCTATCTATCTATCTATCTATCTATCTATCTATCTATCTATCTATCTATCTATCTATCTATCTATCTATCTATCTATCTATCTATCTATCTATCTATCTATCTATCTATCTATCTATCTATCTATCTATCTATCTATCTATCTATCTATCTATCTATCTATCTATCTATCTATCTATCTATCTATCCGTCCGTCCGTCCGTCCGTCCGTCTATCCGTCCTATCCGTCCGTCCGTCCATCCGTCCGTCCGTCCGTCCGTCCGTCCGTCCGTCCGTCCATCCATCCATCCACTAAAAAAAAACCACCCACCGACAGACCGACCGACCTACGTACTACCTACCTACCTACCTCCAACCTACCTACCTACCTACCTACCTACCTACATATCTACCTTCATATCTACCTACCTACCTACCTACCTTTCTAATATTAAGAAGAAACAATCATCATTTTTTGTGCTATGTAATGAGAAAGGAACAGCTGGAATGTATTGTAACAACTAAAAAATTGAAGGATCGAAGAGATAGAGGGAAGCAAAGAAAAAGGATACCAGACAGCTTAAGAGAATGACGTGTCAGAAGGTCAACAACGAAAATGATAAATAACTGTCGAGATCGAAAATTGTGGAGAGACATGATCACCTACGCCAGCAGGCACAAGACATTGGATCTTACAAAGAGTGATAGACATCGGATGTCACTACCTATGGGCCAGGGAAGGATAAGTAAAGTAAAGAACCTCCGTCACGCCAAGTGGCATATAGGGAATATGGTGTTAGTGACCATCAATTTTACAGACTTTCAGCACAAGATTTTTGAAGTAATGTGGTCGGTATTACGCCAGTGCCGGTTTACTTTCCCAGAAAAAATTATGGTAACCATTAAAGGCTGAGTGAACCGGAGACCGTCGGTTGGGATCGAAACCTACTTCTTCAGGGAAGGGTAAGGTCGTTAAGAACTCATGTATTTGAAGAGAAGAATCCCAACCGCTTTTTGGCTGGACTCGAACCCTGAACATTCTTTGTCCAGAAGCCAGCATCTTAACTTTAGACCACAAAGTCCGAAAACCTTTTTTCTTTTTTCTTTTTTCTTACTCGTGGATCTGAAACAGGTTTGAGGTCATTTACCATTAGTAAATAAAGCTCTTCTCTTGGAGATTTATAAAGGATACAAGAAATAAGACAGATAGAGGTACCTATTTAATAAGGACTTCCGGTTTCCAGATAGTGGAATAGAGTTTGTGTTTCTTCGACAGTTTCAGGATTTGCTTTTGGGGACTGATTAATGTCAGCTCTCTTACGTAGATCGTTGCGTTAAAGTCGACCGGAAGTTCCACTTGATAGATTTGTGCCGGAGCTGCAAAGTTCGTGCACATGGCAGCGTTCCTTTTTGACAAATCAGGCTGTGTGTATACAAACATCATCAACTGCTAAGTTAGTATATGTATTACGTCATGATATCAAGAGCTGTTCAATAAATATAATTGGATATGCCTACGCTTTCAAAATATGGTATAAAGAGCTTTGACTAATTGATCGACTGATTTATTGATTGGTTTATTGATTGCTTGATTTATTATTTGATCATTTTATAGTTGTCTGAAAGTTTATATAACGCTGGACGCAAAACCGTTCAAAAAATGTCTGAATCCGCAACAACGGACAAACTGCTGATCTATCATGTCAGGGTGGGAAATACTGGACGGGGAGCCTTACCCATGAATCAGAAGACTTGCCATCCAACATATCGCCTGTGTTGTTAGTCTCTGAGCCTTTGTGGATACACTTCGGAGATCTAAACACGTAAAGGCTTGTCCGATGTGCAGTGTCGATGACCTGTCGACTAAACTTAAACTATAAAATAATGCCAGCCACGATATCAGGACTTTTTTTTTTTTTGCTTTCATTTCTGAGGTCTGTTGTGGGAGAATGAAAGTGGTGTATGTTAAGGGGTAAGAGACTGAAGCCCTAGTGACCAAGTGATATTTTACTGTAACCTTGACATTTATAGAATAGTTCATCCAATTAGGAATCGAAACTTCAGTCACGTGATTGAAAAAAAAAAAAAACTTGTGGGTTATCTCACTCTCCTCTAATAAAAGTAAATAAGTAAAAGATTCTCTCCTTTGCAGTCCTAAGCGTATGGGGAACACGATGTTAGTGATGTGACCATGTTTTTCACGACCACGACACATTTTTAGGTGATGTGGTCTGTATCACTTTTTTTAGAGGCCGGGTGAACATCTGAGCTTTATTTTTTCTTCTCCTTCCTCTTCCTCTTCTTTACTTTCCCATTTGCCTTAAAGCGTCGAAGGGAGATATAATTTACAATCTTTTGCTCTTCAGTTCGCTTCTGCTGCTGTTATGTTTTTGTAGTGCTTCTAATAGTCCATCGATCCATCTTTTTCGTGGTCGACCCTTTGGTCTGATGTTCTCGCAACACTAATTGAAGTCTCGTCGTATTCTGTTTTGATCACTCTGCCTTGTCAAGTGGCGTTGGGCGGCCACCTCATTCTTCATTCTGATCTTGTTTCTCAGGCTGTTTCTGATTCGTCTAACACATTTCACCTCAGTAGAGGTTATATTTTTTCGGAAAGTCCACCACTTCTGGGAATAAAATTCGGACCCCTCTGAGCAGGAAGCGAGCACACTAACTACTCAGCCACCGATCTTCACACATTAGAATAAGGAAATATATCTTGTCGTGTGATAAATTACGCGCTTTTCGAACTCAACAATGAACTTTCTTATGCGTTTGAAAATCGGAAGGTTGTTTTTTGTTTCTTGCTCTCTTCTTTAAATGAACAGGGTTGATATTGAGAAATCGATACGTTTTTTTATGTTTGTCCTAAACTTGGCACACGATTGGAAAGAAGAAACCAACGAGGAGAGACAGAGTTACAAACTGACGAGGAGATGTCGAGCTATTTTTTTTTTAAATCTCGGAAATGAAAGACATCTTCTCTTGCAGTGACTGCTCTTGATGGGGTTAATGAAAAGACATGGATCTCAGTGTGTGGAACGTCACGGGTTAGGGGGAAAATAATGTCCTTGTTAAACAGCTTATATAGATAGATAGACAGATAAATAGATAGATAGATAGATAGATAGATAGATAGATAGATAGATAGATAGATAGATAGATAGATAGATAGATAGATAGATAGATAGATAGATAGATAGATAGATAGATAGATAGATAGATAGATAGATAGATAGATAGATAGATAGATAGATAGATAGATAGATAGATAGATAGATAGATAGATAGATAGATAGATAGATAGATAGATAGATAGATAGATAGATAGATAGATAGATAGATAGATAGATAGATAGATAGATAGATAGATAGATATAGATAGATAGATAGATAGATAGATAGATAGATAGATAGATAGATAGATAGATAGATAGATAGATAGATAGATAGATAGATAGATAGATAGATAGATAGATAGATAGATAGATAGATAGATAGATAGATAGATAGATAGATAGATAGATAGATAGATAGAGATAGATAGATAGATAGATAGATAGATAGATAGATAGATAGCATAACAGGGATTTGTTTTAGGGGTTACAGAAATGAGAGAAGCAAGCAAAAGAAAAAAGTATGGAGCAGAAAGATGGGAAACAACAGAATTTGTAGAAGGCAGAAAGAGAGACAGTTGCAGAAAAGGAATGAACAAGTACGCGTTTGTTGTGTAATTTTATTTATTTGTTTGGAGGTTCACACCTTTTTATGTACACAAACTTGCCATACAAGCACATAACGAGAACATAACTCACTCACTTGCACATAACGAAGACATAATCCACTCACTTGCACATAACGAAGACATAATCCACACTTGCATATAACGAAGACATAATCCACTCACTTTCACATAACGAAAACATAATCCACTCACTTGCACATAATGAAAGCATAATCCACTCACTTTCACAAAACGAAGACATAATCCACTCACTTTCACATAACGAAGACATAATCCACACTTGCACATAACAAAAACATAATCCACTCACACATCAGTTTGTCGAAGTCACATTCCTACAGTACACCAACATTTTTTTGGAAAAACACTCATTTCAAATAATCAATGTATGCTAAATGCTCTTATCATGCTGCTTACACCTCTAGATATCAATACTGATGAGTTTGAAGAAAGCCTTTCAAGGTTAGTTACTTCTCTATAAAGGACCTTGTATGGTAACTGCGATAGTCAGAATAGCTTTCATATTGTAGTACATGTTCAGCAGACGTTTTACTTGTGCCACAGTCACATTCAGCAGACGTTTTACTTGTGCCACAGTCACATTCAGCAGATGTTTTACTTGTGTCACAGTCACATTCAGCAGACGTTTTACTTGTGCCACAGTCATATTCAGCAGACGTTTTACTTGTGCCACAGTCACATTCAGCAGACGTTTTACTTGTGCCACAGTCACATTCAGCAGACGTTTTACTTGTGCCACAGTCACATTCAGCAGACGTTTTACTTGTGCCACAGTCACATTCATCAGACGTTTTATTTGTGCCACAGTCACATTCAGCAGACGTTTTACTTGTGCCACAGTCACATTCAGCAGACGTTTTACTTGTGCCACAGTCACATTCATCAGACGTTTTACTTGTGCCACAGTCACATTCAGCAGACGTTTTACTTGTGCCACAGTCACATTCATCAGACGTTTTACTTGTGCCACAGTCACATTCATCAGACGTTTTACTTGTGCCACAGTCACATTCATCAGACGTTTTATTTGTGCCACAGTCACATTCATCAGACGTTTTACTTGTGCCACAGTCACATTCATCAGACGTTTTACTTGTGCCACAGTCACATTCATCAGACGTTTTACTTGTGCCACAGTCACATTCAGCAGACGTTTTACTTGTGCCACAGTCATATTCAGCAGATGTTTTACTTGTGCCACAGTCATATTCAGCAGATGTTTTACTTGTGCCACAGTCACATGCAGCAGACGTTTTACTTGTGCCACAGTCACATTCAGCAGAGGTTTCTTCTCCGTATGGCATTGAAATGATGGTACCTCTATCTACTGTGGCTATTCGGTGTCTAAATATTCAGTGGAGATGAATGTTGTTTAGTAATCACGTGCTGAAGTTATGTATGTGTTTATCGAGTAACCATGTATATTTAATATATATATATATATAGTACATTTTTGTAACCATGACATGTTTACTCTCTACTAGGGGCCTGTACCAGGGGTCTGTACTAGGGATTTGTTCCAGTGGCCTGTACTTATGGGCCTGTACTAGGGGTCTGTACTAGGGGCATGTACTAGGGGTCTGTACTAGGGGTCTGTACTAGGGGCCAGTACTTGGGGTCTGTACTAGGGGTCAGTACTAGGGGTCTGTACTATGGGTCTGTACTAGGGGCCTGTACTTAACATTGTACCTATATCTCAGAAAAAAAAAAAAAACAATTTCAGAATCCTGAACGTGCTCAGTAAAACGTACGATCTGAAACGAACCGGATCTCTTTCATTAGTATTCCAGTTCGCTTACCACTGCACTATGATACTTTCTGAATTGAGAATGAAAGGAAGAACAGAATGCGATTGAGAGATGAGATAGACAGACACACATAGCTAGAGACAGAGAATGTCATCAAGTAAACATTACAAATGACATAGTTTTAGGGCGCAGATTTCTAAGACATCCCATATTTTTTCATGTATTTTTAAAATCCAAGTGAATTACAGAATACTCAATGTCTTTATAAACACTGTGACTCTGTTATTGCTCATATAAATGCATATTTTGACCATAATTTAAGTTTGGGTCATATTTTAACAAATTAGAGGCATATATGCTTGTCTTTTGTTATTTTTGGTTAAATTTGTCGTCATTTTATGTACATTAAATCATTCATTTAGAGATTAGTCTTTATGAAGCCGGAAACAAAATGGCTTTGTAATGTATTGGTAAGAAACACACATTTGCCTAAATAAAAACGTGTATAATTCAGACATAATTCAGACATAATTCAGACATAATTCAGACATAATTATTTAGGTAGAAAATTAACGACCACTTTTAATTGATATACCTCATATCATGATACACCTATCGTTTACGATTTTCAAAGTTGATAATTTAACGCCATTTTGACTCTTTCTGTACATTTCAACACACCATGCGCCATGCCAATCATAGCCATTTAGCTGCACAGGGCGTCACTCTCAATTTGATTAGTGTCAACTGTCATCAAACTATATTCTTTTTATATTCCTTGTATCATCTTGGTATTGGTGAAATCGAATACCTTGTTTAATTATCTAAAAATTCAGATATAATATGTTTAGTGTTAGATAAGTATAAACGTGTAGATTTATATCTTAAAATATGACAACCTTTGTCTCTGAAATCTCTACCGCTAAATTAATAACCTTCCGTTCTGAAAGAGTTAATAACAAATTAGTAATTAATTTATGTTACATTTCTGTCTATTTTTAACTTTTATGTCATAATTTGCATCATTTAGATCATAAATGCAAGCATATTTCCATAATTTTAAGGTCATATTTTGCATTCTATAGCTCATAAATAATCTATAAAAAAAAAACAAAGACATTCTTAAACAAACACATCCTTATGGTAGACGCAAGAAGATGAAAGCCAGTCCCACAGCACCACTAATAAATCTGGTATCTGCTTAAGAGGGTGTGGCTCCCAAACAACGGACTGAATTAATCAGAACAATCATTAATTAATGACGTCAACGGTCTCCAGAATGTGTAGAGTTATCGCTCGTTTTTTGTGCCATTCATGCAGATAACGATTCTTTGATGTCAATTATGACGTCAACTGGGTTTCACGGTAATAGGCATGTGTGTACCATATGGTGAGAATAAATAAGAAGAGAATCAAAAGGAAATTACAGCATGAACAAATAAAGCAGACAAGTCTGAAATAAGGTGTGGAGAAGTCGAACTTAAAATGTTAACCACTTGATCAAAATCAAAACATTCTACGGTTTCGATCGTACTTCGGACTGCCTGTTGTATTCTGTTTCTTTTTTCTGTTGTTGATTATTTATTTGTGACTATTTCTCCGAGTGTTGTAAACATACCTCTTCCCCTGAAATGATTCGCTAATAATTTACACATTGAACCGTTATTCCACTTTACACATTTAAAACACTAAATTAATATTTGTTTCTCTCTAAATTTACAGTAAATTTTGCTTCCCGCATATTTTCTCACAAATTTGAGTTCGTGTGATGCAGATCAAGCATGAGTATTTTGCTGCCATATATAAACGTGTATTTTATGTATTATTCATCTATTGATTTATTCATTTATCGTTCTATTTATAAGTATGTATAATCTAGAGGCCAACACAAAAAGGGAGCTCTTAAAAAAACATCCGAAAGAATCAATCAACATTTTTCGGGCACATCATGAGAAGAGGAAAGTTGGAATACTTGGTTACAACTGGCAAAATAAAAGGAAAGAGATATCGCGGACGACAAAGAGAGAAAATACTGGATAGCTTGGTGTCATGGCATGGAAAACAGTCAACAACAGAACTGATACGATGCACTGTAGATAGAAGATTGTGGAGGGACATGATCACCTACGCCAACCGGTATGGTACATGATGATGATAATCTAAGGTTAATTTATACAGAGTTGGGTTAAAGGTTGATCAAAATATGCATATAAAAGACAAGAAATGAAGACAATAATAAATTCATGTTATGTTTTAACTCACAATATGGACATTACCTTCTGCTAGCAGACTCGCGTGTTAATTTACTCAGTCTGCTCCATAACTTTTATTCAATTGGTCTTTCTTTCTTTCTTTCTTTCTTTCTTTCTTTCTTTCTTTCTTTCTTTCTTTCCCTCCTTTTAACTTATTTCTTTCTTTAATTATGTTATTTTTTTCTCTCTCTCTACTGTCGGTGTTCTTCCTTCGCTCTCACAAAATTAAATCAACAAAAACAGGATCTATGATTTCCTCCTTGTGTTCTATCCATGTATAGAGACTTTACGACTGTATCTAAGTTCCAATAGTGTGCACCTAATGAAAAGCTTCTATACAAATACAATCTTATTTAAACACTCATTATCTCAACAACATATTCCAAAAATCTAACTAAAACTCATATCTCAACAACATATTCTCAAAATCTCACTAAAACTCATATCTCAACAACAAATTCACAAAATCTCACTAAAACTCTTATCTCAACAACAAATTCACAAAATCTCACTGATACTCTTATCTCAAACGACAAATTCACAAAATCTCACTGAGACTTTTCTCTCAAACAACAAATTCACAAAATCTCAAAAGGGACTCTTTTCTCAAAAAAAAAAATCCCCAAAATCTTGCTAAGACTCTTATCTTAAACAACAAATCCCCAAAATCTTGCTAAGACTCTTATCTTAAACAACAAATCCCCAAAATCTTGCTAAGACTCTTATCTTAAACAACAAATCCCCAAAATCTTGCTAAGACTCTTATCTTAAACAACAAATCCCCAAAATCTTGCTAAGACTCTTATCTTAAACAACAAATCCCCAAAATCTTGCTAAGACTCTTATCTTAAACAACAAATCCCCAAAATCTTGCTAAGACTCTTATCTTAAACAACAAATCCCCAAAATCTTGCTAAGACTCTTATCTCAAACAACAAATCCCCAAAATCTTGCTAAGACTCTTACGTCTACTTCAAATTTCCAAACGAAGACAATCCCAAAATCTGACCTTCAGATTAATCTCTTTTTTTTTTTCATTTAAGGTAGAAACAGTGGTTTAACCGTACATCACTGGTACTAACATGAAATAAAGTGCACGGTACTAGACATACATCTGAGGCACATTTGATGAATCTGATATGACTGAAATGTGACAAACACTCTGACAGTTACTATTAGTGGGCATTGATAGATAGCTGAACAGCGTGTCATGGTAAAGAGTGACGTTGGCAACTGCTGTCGACCAAGGAAACAAACGCTACATTAC
This sequence comes from Megaustenia siamemsis, assembly GCA_032433765.1. Classification (NCBI taxonomy): domain Eukaryota; kingdom Metazoa; phylum Mollusca; class Gastropoda; order Stylommatophora; family Ariophantidae; genus Megaustenia; species Megaustenia siamemsis. The sequence goes on along the minus strand of JAVIAB010000041.1, from coordinate 40,317,672 downwards.
TAGATGTCAAAAAAAGAAATGTAGGCTTCATTACTAGATGTCAAATAAAGAAATTAACGCTACATTCCTGCTGTGTGGAGAAAATTAATTAATGTGTCATTACTGCCGTCAAATAAAAAAGCAAATCTTCACTAGTGTTGGCAAATAAAATAAATAATGTTTCATTACTGCTGGCGAATAAAATAAATAATGTTTCATTACTGCTGGCGAATAAAAAAGCAAATCTTCACTAGTGTTGGCAAATAAAATAAATAATGTTTCATTACTGCTGGCGAATAAGAGAAATAATGTTTCATTACTGCTGGTGAATAAAATAAATAATGTTTCATTACTGCTGGCGAATAAAAAAGCAAATTTTCACTAGTGTTGGCAAATAAAATAAATAATGTTTCATTACTGCTGGCGAATAAAATAAATAATGTTTCATTACTGCTGGCGAATAAAATAAATAATGTTTCATTACTGCTGGCGAATAAGAGAAATAATGTTTCATTACTGCTGGCGAATAAAATAAATAATGTTTCATTACTGCTGGCGAATAAGAGAAATAATGTTTCATTACTGGTGGCGAATAAAATAAATAATGTTTCATTACTGCTGGCGAATAAGAGAAATAATATTTCGTTACTGCTGGTGAATAAAATAAATAATGTTTCATTACTGCTCGCAAATACAATAAATAATTTTTCATTACTGCTGGCGAATAAAAGAAATAATGTTTTATTACTGCTGGCAAATAAAATAAATAATGTTTCATTACTGCTGGCGAAAAAAATAAATAATGTTTCATTACTGCTAGCGAATAAAATAAATAATGTTTCATTACTGCTGGTGAATAAAAGAAACAATCTTTCTTTACTGCTGGCGAATCAAAGAAATAATGACTCATTACTGCTGTCGAATAAAAGAAATAATGATTCATTACAGCTGTCGAATAAATGAAATTATTTATTCATTACTGTTATCGAATAAAAGAAATAATGTTTCATTACTGCTATCGAATAAAAGAAATCATGCTTCACTACTGCTGTCGACTACAAAAATTAATACTGCATTGCTGCTGTCGAATCAGAAGTAATGACAAACCAAGATTGATTTAAACATAACGATAAAACACGTTCTTGTTATCGTTCTTTTTATCGTTCTTGTTATCGTGTGCAATACGACGATATCAATATATCATATTCAGTGCTCAGTCTGATACTGATGTCCATTGTTTATCGTCGACATTAGGTAGACAGAGAAGATGAAGAAACAACTTTCGAGCATGTGAAACGGATATTACACCAGCCACTTTTATCAGGGGAAGTAAGTAAATGAGATATGTTTGTTATCCAACCCAATCATATGGAAGTGAATCCTGGACAATAGTATGAAAGATAACAAAATGTTGGTTTTTTTGCAGACGAATGTTGGGAATACCACGACATGAACAAAAGATAAACACAAGCGTTCAAAAGGGAGGTCAATTACCAACATCAGTTGGGCCACGAAATAAAGAAGGAACTCTGAACATAACAACATGAAAATAAAGGGAAAAGGAAAAAGACAAGAGATAGCATATAACTGAAATGCAAAAACGCTAATACCAAAACTCATCAAGCCTTGTAGAAATAAACATGTGTGGAGAGACATCATAACGTATGACAGCAAGTGTATTACTTGATAATAATGATGAGGTAGAGCTAAACATAACCGCAGTTGGTAGATGTACAAAAGAGGCGAGATGGAAGATGTACAACAGAGGGTGAGATGGTAGGTGTGCAATATAGGTGAAATGCAGAATGGCTCAGGTAAAAGCAGCTTTAAAAAAAATAAGAAGATACTGTACAATCCAGTTTTGACAATAGAAACAAGAAAAATAGTTTTTAAATGGTATGTAGACCCAGTCTTAACATATGGATGTGAATCATGGACAATAGAACAACAGACATGAAAATCACAGGAGGCTATAGAAATGCGGTTTTACAAAAGAATGTTGAGAGTACCATGGACAGAGTAATAAAAACGTTATGTAAGAGGCCAAAGCAAAAAGAGAGCTAATTTCCAAAATTAGGAACAAACACTCAACTTTTTTTGATCGTGCAGTGAGAAGGCAGCTCCTTAAAAACATCAGAAAGAAACAATGAACATTTTTCGGGCACATCATGAGAAGAGAATAGTTGGAATACTTGGTTACAACTGGCAAAATAAAAGGAAAGAGAGATCGCGGACGACGAAGAGAGAAAATACTGGATAGCTTGGTGTCATGGCATGGAAAGCAGTCAACAACAGAACTGATACGATGCACTGTAGATAGAAGAATGTGGAAGGACATGATCGCCTACGCCAACCGGTATGGTACATGATGATGATGCAGTGAGAAGAGAACAGCTGGAATATATTGTGGCAACTGGGGAAATTGAGAGACGATGAGATAGAGTGAAGCAAAGAGAAAAAATACCAGACAGTTTAAGAGAATGGCTTGGCAGAAGGTCAACAACAGAAATGAAAAATATCTGTCGAGATCAAAAGTTGTGGAGAGACATGATCACCTACGCCAGCAGATCCGGTACTTGATGATGATGATGAGAGCTAAACATTTAGTTAGCCTCCCATTCACTAACTATTGTCAGCAATTCTAATTTTTTTTTTTATTGGTGGACAAAGTAAGATATACTTCCAATACCTCTAATCATCATTGATAGACCTGCTGATTAGAATTCTAGTCTATTCTAGTTTATTCTATTCTGTTCTATTCAATCCGCGGAACCAGTTTCATAGCATTCAGGAATTACTCATATCCGCTGCTCCACAGGTCATCCCATTTCCCAAAATTCATCTGTAAATTCCGTTGACAAAGTCGCTCTGTACATGTCCTACTCGACTGCATAGGCGACGATTACAAACCTCCTTAATAGCCTCATACGATATGCATAGCAGGTAACAGTCACTTTCTTTCATTTCTTCTCTCACCATGTGGACAACAACAAAGAGATCTAATTTCTAATTTGCTCATTAGAGATAACAACAACCAAGTCAACCGCCATGCTTTGATATGTTTATACAATCTGGTCAAAAACTCCCATATTATTTTAATGAGCATTATCATATTTATACAAGGTAAAAGAGGCAAAGGCAGACCAAGACTAACATGGACGAGTAACATCAAAAGATGGACAAGTAAGCCTATGACAATCTGCACCATCAAAGCAAGAGTGGAATGGCGCTCCATGGTAGCCAACCTTCGATGCGGAGACGGCACTCGATGACGATGATGATGATGATGATGACGATGATGATGATGATGATGATGATATTTATGTACGATGTGGTCAGTATCACACCAGGCCGGACTGGACTACCGACGTTCGGACTTCTCGTGTTCGATTCCCGCTGGGAGCAGTGTGAGTTGTACTCGTGGTTGGAAAAAAATAATATATCCCCACGGTCGACCCAGCCGTTGGCAGAAATGGGCTCCAGGGTATTACCCTGGGAAGGTGAGGAATGTCGCCTCGCATCGTGAGTTTCGATGCTTGAAACGACAATATCTAGAAATCTCCGAACACTTTCTGGATAGGTGTCCGAGCACATATGGGTGGAAACTCGCGTGCTAAGACGCCGGTTCAAGTCTCGTACTTTACCTTTACCTTACCAGGCCGCCTCATTTTTCCAGAGAAAAACTTGGTGCCTATATTAAGAGGCGAATTAACACATCGCCCACAGTAGGTTCCAAAAAGGTGCACTAAAGAGAAATCTATGTATTGCGCCAACATGCAAATACTGCTACCTCTATAAGACCATTGAACTACAAGAGAACAAGGGCAAGAACTACTACTCAGCTGATTCAAGAAGGCAAGAAAAGGGAGACGGCCAAGTTAATAACAGCAGAAGTCGGCATGAGAAAGTTAATCAACAAATTTGAAAACGCTGACCGATGACAACAAAATCATCTACAAGAAAAAAGAATGAAATAAATTCTCCATCAAATCTCCTGTTTGACGTGAAAGGAAAATGGTGCTAGCAGCCACACCGTCAATTTTTTAATAGAAAATTTGCAACCTCTTAAATATTGGATGAAATTTTACAATCACTTAAATATTGGATGAAATTTTACAATCACTTAAATATTGGATGAAATTTTACAATCACTTAAATATTGGATGAAATTTTACAATCACTTAAATATTGGATGACATTTTACAATCGCTTAAATATTGGATGAAATTTTACAATCACTTAAATATTGGATGAAATTTTACAATAACTTAAATATTGGATGAAATTTTACAATAACTTAAATATTGGATGAAATTTTACAATCACTTAAATATTTAATGAAATTTTACAATAACTTATATATTGGATGACATTTTACAATCACTTAAATATTGGATGAAATTTTACAATAACTTAAATACTGGATGTAATTTTACCACCTATTAAATATTGGTTAAAATTTTACTACCTTTTAAAAAATATTGGATGAAATTGTGCTACCTATTAAAAAATATAGGATGAAATTTTACTACCTATTAAATTTGGTTGAAATTTTACCACCTATTAATTATTGCATGAAATTTTACTACATATTAAATTTGATTGAAATTTTACCACCTATTAATTATTGCATGAAATTTTACTACCTATTAAAGAAATAGTGAAAGACATTTTACACCCATTTTAAAACCTATTAAATAAATTTTGGATGAAATTTCACAACCAATTAAATTTGGATGAAATTTTACCACCTGTTAAAAAATATTTGATGACATTTTAAAACCTATTAATGAATATTGAAGGAAATTTTAATCCCTATTAAATTTGTTGAAATTTTACCACCTATTAAATAAATATTGGATGAAATTTTAACACCTATTAAATAAATATTGGATGAAATTTTAACACCTATTAAATTTGGATGACATTTTACCACCTATTAAATAAATATTTGATGAAATTGTCCCACCTATTAAATATTAGATGATACTTTAATTGTCCCACCTATTAAATATTAGATGATACTTTAATTGTCCCACCTATTAAATATTAGATGATACTTTAATTGTCCCACCTATTAAATATTAGATGATACTTTAATTGTCCCACCTATTAAATATTAGATGATACTTTAATTGTCCCACCTATTAAATATTAGATGATACTTTAATTGTCCCACCTATTAAATATTAGATGATACTTTAATTGTCCCACCTATTAAATATTAGATGATACTTTAATTGTCCCACCTATTAAATATTAGATGATACTTTAATTGTCCCACCTATTAAATATTAGATGATACTTTAATTGTCCCGAATCAAACCTGAGCTCTTGTCCACAAGCTCACTAACCACTGAACCACCCCAGATTCAGAACAAATGTTGCTAAATATATTTTGTTATTGCCCTTCATGTCATCAAGAATCAATTAAGAGAAAGAGGTATTTTTACAGCACTCGGAAAAGAATGACAAATAATCAACAACATAAAAAAAAAAGAACAATATATGGACCAAAGCAGGATCCAACCCGTACTCAGTCACAGCGCCTTGCCACAACAGTTGTTAGTGTGAACTCAAAAACATGAAGAAGTTGCAGAAAGTTATCGACCCTTGAAGATGGTCCGCGTACTTGACGCAGAGATGCAGTACATGAAGTGACGATTCATTTGAGACAATCAGAGCTTTTGCACCTGGAAGCGAACACAGCGAGGACATGTCGAGTACAAAACAACAGAGACCCACAGCAGTTATCTTGCATCGACAGAGCTCATGTCAACAGCTAGAATTGTATTTGTAGATACACCAGTGTGCTGTTGTGCTCCGTTATTCCATTTACTGATGAATACTTAGACAGCACTGTCACTGCGTGTTATGTACTGAAAGATGAATTTATTTCTAAAGATTAACAAACTTTCTTTTCTTCTGTCTTCCCGTCATTCTTTCTTTCTTCATCTTTCTTTCTTTCTTTCATTTCTTTTTTTTCTTTTTTCTTCATTTTTCTTTTTTCATCTTTCTTTCTTTCTTTCTTTCTTTCTTTCTTTCTTAATCTTTCTTTCCTTCTTTCTTTCTTTCTTTCTTTCTTTCTTCCTTTCTTTCTTTCTTTCATTCTTTATATTTCTTTCTTTTGTTTTGTCTTTCTTTTTTTTTTCTCTCGCTCTTTATCCTACTATCCTTACCCCTTTCTAGTCTGTCTTTCTTTCTGACTTTATTTGGGTTTTATTTTCTTCTTTTTTGTCTTTTTTTTATTAAATGTTATAATTTTATATCCTTCCTGTAATATTGTACATGCAATCGTATAATGTAACAGCTTACACGTCAGCAAAAAGAGAAGTAGACAGCGCGCGTGATTGGCTTCAGAGTGACTGCGGTTCAAACCTCGCCGAGTAGATAACACAATGCAAGAATGGACAATAGTATGGTGAATAGCAACACCATCATCATGTGCAGTACCGGTTGACGTAGGCGATTATGTCCTTGCACAATCTTCTTTCCAAAGTGTATAGTATCAATTATTGTGTTGACTGTTTTACATGCTATGACACTAAGCTATCCAGTATCTTCTCTCTTTGTCGTCCGCGATCTCTCTTTCCCTGTATTTTGCCAGCTGTAACCAAGTATTTCAACCTTCCTTTTCTCATGATGTGCCCAAAAAATGTTGATTGTTTCTTTATGATGTTTTTTAGGAGCTCCTTTTTGTGTTTGCCTCTGAGAATGTTTTCATTGATCTTTTTAGCTGGCAGGGGAACTTTCAACATTCTTCTGAGAAATCCCATCTATGTGGCCTCTAATCGTCTTTTCATTTGTTTCTCTACTGTCCTTGATTCAATTAGGTCAGATTTGGCTTTATATAGCACCGATGAACTCTCTTTCTCACCTCTATTGACATTGACATAAGACGTTTTTCATTTTCTGAAATGCTCTTTTAGTCTGAGCTATTCTGCTTCTCATTTATGTTGTGCATCTTCCATCTGATGTTATTATTGTGCCAAAGTATTTGACGCGTTGCACTTGTTTCAGATTTGTCTTGTTTATTTTTATGCTGCATGATGGTGATGATTGTTTCTTCGATATGACCATTACTTCTGTTTCCTTACTATTCATACTGAGACCTTTCTTGTTGCTTTCTTTTGCTATTATGTCTATCGCTTCTTGTAGTTATCTGACATTATCTGTCTCTACTATTAAGTGCCATCCACGTTTCGCGAAGTGTTTATGTTGTGACCGTTGACCTCAATTCCTTTTTTTGTCTACGACTGATCAAATAATATTTTCGCTGTAAAGTGAAAAGAAAGCCGGCGACAGAGCAAATGCATGTCGGACAATTTGTTTTATATATTGGAACTGTCTTGCTTGTGCACAGTTGTGAATATAATAATAATATTTGTAATAATTGTAAGATTTTTTTATGTCGGGAGATCAATCAATGTTTCATAGAAGATCACTCAAAAACGAATTTAACACATGCATGACTATATAGTTGTAAAATAGAATGCCAGTAATGCCTTCAATGTTGCTGACGGTGAGGCTGATGACGGTATTTTTGCTGTGTCTATATTCTTGCATTTTAGTTACAATCCTGGGAATTATTGCAGAGTTCGTGGATAATATCCTGAGTCTAGTACATGCACTCATTCTACAAGCTTACACCACTCTATAGATGTGGATGATATCCTGAGTCTAGTTCATGCACTCATTCTACAAGCTTACACCACTCTATAGATGTGGATGATATCCTGAGTCTAGTTCATGCACTCATTCTACAAACTTACACCACTCTATAGATGTGGATGATTTCCTGAGTCTAGTACATGCACTCATTCTACAAGCTTACACCACTCTATAGATGTGGATGATATCCTGAGTCTAGTACATGCACTCATTCTACAAGCTTACACCACTCTATGGGTGTGGATGATATCCTGAGTCTAGTACATGCATTCATTCTACAAGATTCCACCACTCTATGGGTGTGGATGATATCCTGAGTCTAGTACATGCATTCATTCTACAAGATTACACCACTCTATAGATGTGGATGATTTCCTGAGTCTAGTACATGCACTTATTCTACAAGCTTACACTACTCTATAGATGTGGATGATATCCTGAGTCTAGTACATGCACTCATTCTACAAGCTTACACCACTCTATGGATGTAGATGATTTCTTGAGTATAGTACATGCATTCATTCTACAAGCTTACACCACTCTATGGATGTGGATGATTTCCTGAGTCTATTATATATGCACTCATTCTACAAGCTTACACCACTCTATAGATGTGGATGATTTCCTGAGTCTAGTACATGCACTCATTCTACAAGCTTACATCACTCTATGGATGTGTATGATATCATGAGTCTAGTGCATGCACCCATTCTACAAGCTTACACCACTCTATGGATGTGGATGATATCCTGAGTCTAGTGCATGCACTCATTCTACAAGCTTACACCACTCTAAGGATGTGGATGATTTCCTGAGTCTAGTACATGCACTCATTCTACAAGCTTACACCACTCTATGGATGTGGATGATTTCCTGAGTCTAGTGCATGCACATTTATGAATGACATTCTAGTAGTTAATACTCATAACTAATAGATTAAAGATGGGAAGATCTGAGGGTATCGGGTGATGCAATATTAATTTATTAAACACAACCATTTTTATTTAAATTCTGAGAGAAAAAGGTTCTACTAATCACTATTATTATAAATTGCACACTTGACTCTAGAACAATAAGAAAGATAGCCACCACCGAAATGAAATGTGTCAGAAGAATGACAGGAAACAGCTAAAGGGACAGTGTAAGAAACACCGACCTGAGGAAGAAACTCGAGATTGAACCAACCATCGAATACATAAAGAAACAACAGATAAATTGGTTCGGCCACATAACAAGACAAAAGAACTAACAATGACTCAAAGAGCCATAAACAAACGCTACGAAAACGCCAGATTAAGAGGAAGACCGAAAAAGAGATGGATAAAGGAATACTAGAGTCACTAGGAGGGATAACACCAGAAGAGGCCAAGAGAAAAGCAAAGAATCGCAGATTGTATCTCCCCGCGACGCCAACGGCAATAGAGGAAGGATAGAAGAGGAAGAAGATGCATTTTATTTTCTTAGGAAGGCACAACTGAGCAAACCAACTAAAGTGACAGCGAAAAACAACAATTCTATGTACTGCTATGATCTACATTTCACCAACAAAAAATATAGATGCGAATACTCACATTTTCTCTCACGTACAGCTATTCTTCGTGGTCCATGCTGACAGGCGTCGGATATCATGTTCCTCCATAACCTTCGATCTTATGTGTTGTGTAACAGGTCCACCGTTATCTTTTTCCACGTCCGATCGCTGCAGAAAAAAGGTCTGATTAATTTCGGATCTTCATTGCACTTTCTGCGTAAAGTCAAATGATGATATACGATGATCATCATTTTCAAGAGACGTGACTACGGTATACGGCGAAAAGGCTATGCATGAAATGTGTTCCTTAGTTTCCTCATATTACAAGTCGCATGTCTGTGTTAGTCACCTCTAGTGACTCAGATAACCTGGGAAGGCCGACCATCTAAGGCAAATCGACAGAAAAGATCAACTGCTGCCTTGCAGTTGTCACTAGGAAAGCAAACCTGAAATGCTGGCTGAAATCGGATGCACTCCACTGGCGCAGAACACAGTGCAACGTATTAACGGGTGTTCTCAGAGTGGATCTGACAGACTCTAATTGTGATGTTCTGTCTGTGGGGGCGATCACACACTTAGCCTGACAGCTGACTTCATATGAGAGTCTGGAATCCTTACTCTGATTGAGTCCTGAACGTTTTCCGTGCCACACGGCCAAACCATCCAGAGTATTTTATCTGTGCCTACCTTTATCTCTTTGGTTCGCTAGTTTACTTCTCTTACTAAGTGCTCCAACCCACACAATCTGTACACACACCCCCACAAATCTGGGCTGCCTTTTCTGAATTAATTAATAATCTATAACGTATAATGTATTCTCTTTATGGCTATATCAATGAAACTACTTTCAATGTTCTGTTAACTTCTCTATCTCTCACACTCTATCTCTCTCTTACACTCTCCTCTCTCAGTCTCCTCTCCCACTTTCTTCTCTCTCTTTCTTTATCTTTCTATAGGTATATTTCTACTCCATGTTTACACTGAAGTATTTCCACATGAACTCTTCTCCCTTCTTTCATGTGGCTTTATTATTTGCGCATCTTGTCTTTCATTTTCACCTCTGATGTGTTTGAAAAGTTGCTAGAAATCATCCTTCAGCACTTCTCATTTGTCTTCATTCGATATCAGGTATTTGCATTACTCGCAGATCTCTATCTTGCCACTCTCAACGTGTACAATATCCGCTACGTGTAACTAACACCTATTGTGTCTAGTTTTAATAATCTTCTTATATACATTCAGAAATGGACAATATAACACTGGTAACTTACTGAGCTCGTAAAATGTATTTAACAGTGGGAAATCAAGTTTTAGACGCCGTATACCACTGCCCGGGCTAATTTCAAATTATAAAATAAATGCAATCATTGAACAAGCCTACAAAAAACGTCGCAAGAACACCAAACCTACGGCCGGCTACAAAAAATGGTCGACCCATGGAATATAAGAAACACTAGGAAACATGTCAGCAGCAGAAACCAACAGAAGAGCAAATGACTGCAAACTATATCTCCCCTCGACGCTGAAAGGCAAATGAGGAAGGAAAGAATAATAATTTAGTACTTGGTAATCAACTTGAGAGGCAAATGATTTAAAATGAATAATATTGGATAGACAGATTCTACAGCAGAATGATCAAGATGTATCCTTGGTGCCTGGCCTCGTCTCCTTTTTCCTGCGCCTTTTGTCTTCTGTATTTGATATCAGCGCTGTCTCGAATGTTGCTGTGCTGTTTATTATTTTTATTTGTGTTCTCCATATGCTGAAATCTACAGCCTAATTTTCCCAGTTTCGTTCACTGACAGAAAAAATTCACTCAAGGAAACCCTGCAAACATCCTTATATCTCAACACTGGTCTGCCCGTTGGTCTCTTTCTGTTCCTAAGTTCGCCATACAATATTTGTTTGGGAATGCGAATGTTTGCCTTTCTACTTACATGACCCAGCCACATTAGTCAACGACTCCTAAGTGTTTCCATGATGGGTGGGAGTTTGGCTCGTTGCAAGACATTAGAGTTGGTTACTTTGTTCTGCAATTTGATGCTCATAATCTTTCGTAGGCAACGCATTTGAAAGCTATTTAACCTTCTCTCCTGCTCAGCATATGTAGCCTAAGCTTATGTAAAATAAATTAATATCGGCTTAAGTTCATGAAACGAGAAAGTTTGTTACAATCATTGAAAGGATATTAGGAATTGTAATTTCCTAAATTGTAATCCGGGCATTGCCAGGCACCTCCTGTTTCTCGATGAATAGTGAAGGTTTTTTTCCTTGCTCAAATTGCAAATCCGTTTAGCGGTCCCTCTCTGCTAGGACTAGGCTCTCATTATTATCTACCTTGAGAGTTCATGGGTCACAGGAGAAAAAAATCTCCCCTAGGCAAATTCGAACCGCAGGTATTTTGGAACATAATGCGACAGAACTCACCTTAGCGCCACATGTTTTGTATTTCGCTTTAACAGCTTCTCTTGTTAATTTTCTTTTGAGACTCAGCGCCAATTTGTCAGAAATAGTTAATTTTTTTCATATATATTCCCCCCCCCCTTTGTCATATTGTTCATTAACCCTCCTCTTCCAATGTTTGCCACTATATAACAAAAAAATAAAAAATAATTGCTTCTGTCTTGTGTTTGTAATAAGTCTCCTTTGTTCCCTAGCATCTCTCAGCACTTCCACAAGTCGTTGAGGGTTAATAGGTTTTGAGCTCCAGGTATTCTAGCTGTTATCAGAGCCAGCAAATACTGGAGGTGGGGGGAGGGCGGGTAGGTTGGTAGGTCAGGCTCACTGAAGCTAAGGCTTGCAGGCGTCATGGCTACAGTCTAGTTGACACTGATTCTTCTACAGAGCTGACTCTCTCGCGGAGGCGTCTTGGGGAGATGCACGCTCTGATAGAGAGAGAGAGAGAGAGAGAGAGAGAGAGAGAGAGAGACAGGCAGATGGAGGCAGAGTGGGGGAGAGAGAGTGAGAGACAAAGAGAGATGGATTGAGAAAAGAAAAGTAAAAGTTCAAGAGTCTTCCAAAACATTTCATCTTGCCATCGTATCATCGAGTACCATAACGTATCGTTGAGTATCATTGAGTATCATCGAGTACCATAACGTATCTTTGAGTATCATTGAGTACCATAACGTATCTTTGAGTATCATTGAGTATCATCGAGTACCATAACGTATCTTTGAGTATTATTGAGTATCATCCAGTACCATAACGTATCTTTGAGTATCATTGAGTATCATCGAGTACCATAACGTATCTTTGAGTATCATTGAGTATCATCGAGTACCATAACGTATCTTTGAGTATCTTTGAGTATCATTGAGTATCATCGAGTACCATAACGTATCTTTGAGTATCATTGAGTATCATCGAGTACCATAACGTATCTTTGAGTATCATTGAGTATCATCGAGTATCATAACGTATCAGTGAGTATCATATAGTATCATAATGTATCATTTAGCATCATCGAGTTACACTTAACATCATTGAATACCATAACCTATGTTATTGATTGAGTACCATAACATATCATTTAGTATTATAACATATTGAAACGTATCACTGCTTATCATAACCTATTATAGAGCATCATAACGGAACATTTGGTATCACAGCGTATCATAGAGCAACATAGAGTAACGTAGGGTATCATAGCCTATCACTGAGTATCATATTGTATCATAGTGGAGTGAGGTACATATACATTAACTCCGAGCCAACGTTTCTAACAAATCAATTGTATCCTGCTCTCATTGTTTCACTCAAGGAAATCGACATGCTCCTTGTAAGCAACGTTGCCTCTATGTTTTCATTTTTAATTTAAAAACGTCATTTATAATCAATTACTTTGTCACATATTTGTTAATTATTACTTTTTGAGGGAAGCACGACACGTGGAAATTGTTAAATGTTATTATTTACTGTATTTTCCTCCACCTCTGTTTGTTTTACTGCATCGAGGGAAATATAGTAGCTTTTGGGTTAACAATATATCGCGTGTCTCTTACATTGTGTTGACGGTCATATCTATTATTGTATTCATCGTCTTCTACATTGACATTGCTCGCTGTTACCATTGATAATATGGGTGAGGGTAATCAAAACAGTGTTAGATTAGAATCATAATGTTAGATTACAATCATAGTGTTAGATTAGAACCATATTGTTAGATTAGAATCATAGTGTTAGATTAGAACCGTAGTGTTAGATTAGAACCATATTGTTAGATTAGAACCATAGTGTTAGATTAGAATAATAGTGTTAGATTAGAACCATAGTGTTAGATTAGAACCATAGTGTTAGATTAGAACCATAGTGTTAGATTAGAATCATAGTGTTAGATTAGAATCATAGTGTTAGATTAGAACCATAGTGTTAGATTAGAACCATATTGTTAGATTAGAATCATAGTGTTAGATTAGAATTAATAGTGTTACATTAGAACCTTAGTGTTAGTTTAGAATCATAGTGTTAGATTAGAATCATAGTGTTAGATTAGAACCATAGTGTTAGATTAGAACCATAGTGTTAGATTAGAATCATAGTGTTAGATTAGAACCATAGTGTTACATTAGAACCATAGTGTTAGATTAGAACCATAGTGCTAGATTAGAATCATAGTGTTATATTAGAACCATAGTGTTAGATTAGAACCATAGTGTTAGATTAGAATCATAGTGTTAGATTAGAACCATAGTGTTACATTAGAACCATAGTGTTAGATTAGAACCATAGTGTTAGATTAGAATCATAGTGTTATATTAGAACCATATTGTTAGATTAGAACCATATTGTTAGATTAGAACCATAGTGTTAGATTAGAACCATAGTGTTAGATTAGAACCATAGTGCTAGATTAGAATCATAGTGTTAGATTAGAATCATAGTGTTAGATTAGAACCATAGTGTTAGATTAGAACCATATTGTTAGATTAGAATCATAGTGTTAGATTAGAATCATAGTGTTAGATTAGAATCATAGTGTTAGATTAGAACCATAGTGTTAGATTAGAACCATAGTGTTAGATTAGAACCATAGTGTTAGATTAGAATCATAGTGTTAGATTAGAATCATAGTGTTAGATTAGAACCATAGTGTTAGATTAGAACCATAGTGTTAGATTAGAATCATAGTGTTAGATTAGAATTAATAGTGTTACATTAGAACCTTAGTGTTAGTTTAGAATCATAGTGTTAGATTAGAATCATAGTGTTAGATTAGAACCATAGTGTTAGATTAGAACCATAGTGTTAGATTAGAATCATAGTGTTAGATTAGAACCATAGTGTTACATTAGAACCATAGTGTTAGATTAGAACCATAGTGCTAGATTAGAATCATAGTGTTAGATTAGAACCATAGTGTTAGATTAGAACCATAGTGTTAGATTAGAATCATAGTGTTAGATTAGAACCATAGTGTTACATTAGAACCATAGTGTTAGATTAGAACCATAGTGTTAGATTAGAATCATAGTGTTATATTAGAATCATAGTGTTAGATTAGAACCATAGTGTTAGATTAGAACCATATTGTTAGATTAGAATCATAGTGTTAGATTAGAATCATAGTGTTACATTAGAACCTTAGTGTTAGTTTAGAATCATAGTGTTAGATTAGAACCATAGTGTTAGATTAGAACCATAGTGTTAGATTAGAATCATAGTGTTAGATTAGAACCATAGTGTTAGATTAGAACCATAGTGTTAGATTAGAACCATAGTGTTAGATTAGAACCATAGTGTTATATTAGAATCATAGTGTTATATTAGAATCATAGTGTTAGATTAGAACCATAGTGCTAGATTAGAATCATAGTGTTATATTAGAACCATAGTGTTATATTAGAACCATAGTGTTAGATTAGAACCATAGTGTTAGATTAGAACCATTATTGATATATTAGAACCGTAGTGATAGATTTGAACCGCAGTATTAGATTAGAAGCAGGGTGTTAGATTAGATTAGAATCACGGTGTTATATTGGAAGCACAATGTTAGATTAGAACCATTATTGATATATTAGAACCGTAGGATAGATTAGAACCGCAGTATTAGATTAGAAGCACGGTGTTAGTTTAGATAGAACCACAGTGTTAGATTAGAAGCACAGTGGTAAAATTAGTCATGTTTTACAGCGTTCTATTATGTTATTTATAATCATTATTACAATTTATATTACTATTATTCATCTTTACGCATTATTTTATTTCTGAACTAACTTTCCTATTGCTAACTAACTAACCTACTAACTAACCTACTAACTAACTAACCGTCATATCTTACGATCGATTCATTACCTGCTGCTAGTACTGATGACATATTTAAATGACGTCACAACCTATAAATATGACAAACCACGGAATACAATGTCAAATATATACTACATCCGGACCTCATAAGTAACAGAAGAGAAAGTGCCCAAGATGTCTTTTCCTAATGAAAATACAATTCCACCCTCACAGAAAGCACCGGAAAGGAATAAGCACGTGGTGAATATCCAGGAGAAGGGAAGGTCATAAGTGCAAGGAAAATGAAGCTTGTTACACGTAACAATGGCAAGGAAGCGATGAATGCAAGGAATGAGCATCGCCATCGCAATACAAGACAGCGTTAGCGCTGTTGTGACACGTGTAGCCTAAGAGGGAGATGCCACAGTGAGCAATAAGAATGTTGGATTCCATTAAGGAATGAAAGATCGTGGTGCAAGTCGGAGATACGAAATTGCACTAAAGATGTGTGAGTTGGTTATGGTTAATACACGATGAAATGCAAAATGACAGGTTTACATAAGAGCACAGTGAGACATTGTAGAACGTTTTACCCACAGGAATTTGAACTGTTTACATTTCAGAATATTATGAGAACGTTTATATTTTTCATTTTAGTTCACTTTCCTTCAACCCCTGTACCTTTCAGCGTCGAGTGATAGATGGAATGCTGAAGTCAATGCTCGTCATTGTGTCTTGTGTATGGTGCTCAGAATAATGAATATTTTCTCATTGATCCATCGTCTTCTAGGTCTTCGATTTACCCTTCTACCCACTGTTAAAGTCTAGCTGTATGCTGGTGATCGTTCCTAGAACGTTCTGATATCTTACATTATTTACTTAGAGCTTCAGCAACGCAGTGCTGGCTCGTGCCACTGGGTAGGAGGAAAGAGTGCCTCAACAGAAACAGGCAAATAAATGTACTTTGTGGCAAATGAATGTACTTTGTGGCAAATAAATGTACTTTGTGGCAAATAAATGTACTTTGTGGCAAATGAATGTACTTTGTGGCAAATGAATGTACTTTGTGGCAAATGAATGTACTTTGTGGCAAATGAATGTACTTTGTGGCAAGTGCCTCCTTGTAGGCTGGCACAGAGACAGTAATTATTGTTTTACAGTCTTTTAGATAAGCAAAGACAAAACAAAAACGACGTGTTTCTTTACATTCTTATATCCCACTTATAGTAATGGCCGCTTACTTTGCGATGTTATGTTTTGTATCTTCATCGCACATCACATTCTTGTGTCTATCCTGACTTCTCCACATTCTGCAATCAGATGTTTGTGGGATGGGAAGATTTCAAGGCAAGGTTCCTGTGTGACGGATCAGGGGCAAACCAAGAAGAAGGTGGTTTCAAGAGATCAAGGAAACCTTGAACATGACAACAGAAGAAGTGGGAGATCTGGCTAGCTGTGGTGAATGCAACGTTGTGTGGGAGATATAGCTAGAGACAGAGATTATTTCACACGTGCTGTTGTAAATGCAACGTTGTGTGGGAGATATGGCTAGAGACAGAGATTCTTTCACACGGGCTGTGGTGAATGCAACGTTCTGCAAAAGGTCATGCAACCTGATGACGATGATTGCACACAACAAAATAATTGACCGTAAGTGGGCAGATCTCCTCAGCATATACGGCAGCTTGAAACGACTGAGAAATAAAAAATAAACTACGTTTTATCACAAATCTTCCCAAAAACTACGCTTTATCACAAATCTTCCCAAAAACTACGCTTTATCACAAATCTTCCCAAAAACTACGTTTTATCACAAATCTTCCCAAAAACTACGCTTTATCACAAATCTTCCCAAAAACTACGCTTTATCACAAATCTTCCCAAAAACTACGTTTTATCACAAATCTTCCCAAAACTACGCTTTATCACAAATCTTCCCAAAAGCTGCGCTTTATCAAAAATCTTCCCAAAAACTACGCTTTATCACAAATCTTCCCAAAAACTGTGCTTTATCACCAGCCTTCCAAAAAACTACGCTTTATCACAAATCTTCCAAAACACTACGCTTTATCACAAATCTTTCAAAAAACTACGCTTTATCACAAATCTTCCCAAAAACTGTGCTTTATCACAAATCTTCCCAAAAACTGCGCTTTATCACAAATCTTCAAAAAACTGCGCTTTATCACAAATCTTCAAAAAAACTACGCTTTATCACAAATCTTCCCAAAAACTACGCTTTATCACAAATCTTCCAAAAAACTGTGCTTTATCACAAATCTTCCCAAAAACTGCGCTTTATCACAAATCTTCAAAAAACTGCGCTTTATCACAAATCTTCAAAAAACTGCGCTTTATCACAAATCTTCAAAAAACTGCGCTTTATCACAAATCTTCAAAAAACTGCGCTTTATCACAAATCTTCCCAAAAACTACATATTATCACCAACCTTCCCCTATTCTTCCTCTTGAATGTAGGCGACATCTCTCTCGACTTGAACATCTAAGAATCTGCAGCTTCGTTGCAACTGCTGACATAGTAATTCTTTAGAGATTCTTTAAGTTGTGCAAACTGTTCCATTTTGTTTCTTCTTTGTCAACGGTGACGACATTTTGAGTAGAAACGTTTTCGTCCTCATTCTTATGGTGCTTGCTACAAAGAATTTCAAGCCAGGGAATGGTCAGAACTTAAGAAAACAACTCTTGAAAATGATATATAAGATGACAGAGGAGATTCTCTTTCGTCCATTATGAGCACATGACATATTCACTTTCTGTGTCATTTCGTCCATTATGAGCACATGACATATTCACTTTCTGTGTCCTTTCGTCCATTATGAGCACATGACATATTCACTTTCTGTGTCTTTTCTTTGGAGGGTTTGATGCACATTCACAATAATTACCTCATCCAGTCTCATTCATCATCATTGAGTGCCGTATCCGCATCGAAGGTTGGCTAGCATGGAGCGCCGTTCCAC
This sequence comes from Megaustenia siamemsis, assembly GCA_032433765.1. Lineage (NCBI taxonomy): Eukaryota > Metazoa > Mollusca > Gastropoda > Stylommatophora > Ariophantidae > Megaustenia > Megaustenia siamemsis. The sequence goes on along the minus strand of JAVIAB010000041.1, from coordinate 40,299,279 downwards.
TCTTGCTTTGATAGTGCAGGTTGCCATAGGCTGACTTGTCCATCTTTTGATGTTACTCGTCCATGCTAGACTTCGTCTGCCTTTGCCTCTTTTACCTTGTATTTTATCCAATTTCACACCGCTCAAAAATATTAACATTAACCAAAATTCTGATTGAATGAGGCAACTGCTATAGCCTATATATATTTTTGATATAGTAAAGTAAGTAAAGTGTCTCTGTCACGCCAAGTGGTATATATATATGGTATTAGTGACCATAAATTTTACAGACCTTCGGCACATGATTTTTGGGGTAATGTGGTCGGTATTACGCCCGTGCTGCTTTACTTTCCCAGAAAAAAATCCGGTACCCATTAAAGGCTGGTTGAACCGGAAACCGTCGATTGGGATCGAACCCTACCTGTTGTCCTTTGCAGTCCATTTCACAAACCACTGAGCTATCGCGGCTCCCATATTTTTTATATAGCATATATATATTTTTGATGTAACCTTTATATATATATATATATATATACACAGTAAAGTCTCGATTATCCGGAATGCTCGGGGAAGAACCCATTCTGGATAATTGAATTTTTCTGGATAATCGAGAGTAAGAAAACCAAACTCAAAATTTATGAAAAAACATGATTGAAAAATTGCAATGCTCAGAAATATTTAAATTCGTGTGACATTCACTAGCTTTCTCTATCAACATGGGTCCTGATATTGGCATTCCTTTTCTTCTTCTTTCTAAAAACCACACATAAAGGACGTCGTCGAGTTTTTCAAATTTTGGCCGTTTCATACTTCGTCTCTGGTGTATATTGTTGCTGCTTTCAGACTCCGACGCAAACTTAAACAACTCATCTTTTTGATTTCGTATGTCATATAATGTTGAAGAGGCTATGCCAAATTCAGTCATCAAAACGTTGCGATTAACGCCTTTTTCAAGTCTACTAGCGATTTCAATCTTCTGGTTCAGTGTCAATACAGTTCGCTTGCGTTTACCTTTGCGGGAAATTGAGGTGTGGTTTGCACTCGCAGAGGCCATTATTTAACACAAAAATGTATTCCGTTAAAAAGTATGCACACATGCGTTTATAGCATATCATGTATAATTTATACTGATGGAACGAATTTCAGCTTGCACAAATGTCTGAGACAAACTAACGTCAAACTCTGTATCTTACTCTTTTTGAATTTCCAGTCGGTAATTTTTGAACCCCTCCCCCTTTCTTCTCACCATCTCTATGTCACTGCACGCCGGCTGCTCAACCTTTGATTTATAATCATCAAAGTTATGGGCTCTTCAATTTTCACAAACAATACGTCTGCTTCTAATGTTCGGTCAGACTGTCAAACGCCATATTTTTGACAAATTCATGACCAACTTTAGATCTAAAGCAGGCTATGAGAAAATTAAGCAAATTTGTAAAATCATGTAGATAAGTGTTTTTGGCACGACTAAGATTTCCCGACAAAAACATTTAGTCGGGGAAAAAGTGAAGATATAGACTGTCTGTCGCTTTTACTTGGAATATTTGGAGACACAATGTCTGGATTGAATAAAATATGTTCGCTCCTATTTGAAGTATATTACTGTAATACACTATTGTAAACGCAATATTGTGTAATGATAGAGCCTGTAGAAGTAAGCGCAGCGCACAAACCGTGTTGTAGCGTTTTCGATTTCCGGATAAAGGCATTTAATTTAACTGAACAAAACATGATTCAAGCTTTCTCCCTATAATAATTTAAAAAAAAAAAAAGTCCGTTAAATTGAGAATTCCGGATTATTGAGTACCGCATAATCGAGACTTTACTGTATATATATATATATATATATATATATATATATATATATATATATATATATATATATATATATGTGTGTACATATATATTTTCCTTTTGATCCATGATCCCAGGGTAGGTGGTGAATTGGGGGTGTATGGTCCTGTAGGATTGAAACGTAGAACCCATTTTCAAGTTAAGTACAAAAACGGATCATTGGCATTTGAAGGAATGTTGCAAAAAGAATTAGAAGAACATTTGGGCCAGGGTAAAACGAAAATGGAAGTCACCTTGGGAAGTTTTGAATGAGAAACCAAAGAGAGTTTTATTGAAAAGCTGGCCAATTTTGTGGTGAAAATCCACATCAAGATGAGTTCAGCCTTCCTTGGCAGTTAAATAAAGATACCAATGAGCAATGAGATGTCTGTATTGACAATTGCCCATGCCCGATCGTATGTTGAACACGCTGTCTCCATTCTGGTTTCATTTATTCATATGCCAGAACGGATCGTTAAAATGTGTTCGCACCGCTCGTGTTCTTCTTGCATCAGGCCTCATCTTGTGAAAGGGAAGTCATCTGTTGGTTCTGTTGGATACAGGTGGATTAATCCCTTAGGAGCTTACACGAGGGTTTCTTGTAAAAAAATAGTCTTGTCAATTTCGCAGGAATAATGATTCCTGTGTCAGCTTTTTTTGTGCATAACCTTTAGCTTTTACAGGATGCAGTAGGTAGTTACGTGTCACTAGGACGAGATTTTTGTGATTATAGAAAAGACGTTACAGCGAGAAAAGGGAGGAATAGAGGGCAGATTGCAGGCAAATGAACAGAAAGAAACGGAGGAAGAGAGAGAAAGCGGGAGCAGGAGAAAGTTAGTAGGAAAGAGAAAAAAAATAAAGAATGAATGAAAGAATAAAGAAAAGGGTGAAAGAAAATGAAGAAAGAAAGTAAAAGAAAAGAATGTAAGGAAAGTTAAGAAAAAAGGAAATTTGAGAAAGGAAAAGGAGGAAAGGAAGAAAGCATTAAGAAAGAAATGAAAGAAATGAAGGAAGGAAATGGAGAAAGAACGAACGAAAGAAAGGAAGGATGGAAGAAATAATGAAAGAAAGGAAAATGAAAAAAGAGGAAAGGAAGGAAAATGGAGAAAGAAAGAAAGGATGAGAGAAAAAAAGAAAGAAAGAATGAATGGATGGAAGGAAGGAAGGAAGGAAGGAAGGAAGGAAGGAAGGAAGGAAGGAAGGAAGGAAGGAGGGGGAGGAAGTAAATTAGGATGAAAGAATGAAGGAAAGAATGAAATAATTAAATAAAGAAAGAAACAGAAAAAGAAAGAAGAGAGGAAGGAAGAAAGGAAGAAAGGGAAGGAAGGATTGAATGAAGGGGGAATGAATGATGGAAGGAAGGAAGGAAGGAAGAAGGAAGGAAGGAAGGAAGGAAGGAAGGAAGGAAGAAGGAAGGAAGGAAGGAAGGAAGGAAGGAAGGAAGGAAGGAAGGAAGGAAGGAAGGAAGGAAGGAAGGAAGGAAGGAAGGAAGGAAGGAAGGAAGGAAGGAAGGAAGGAAGGACGAAAAAAGATAATGAAAGAAGAAAGAAAGAAAGAAAGAAAGAAAGAAAGAAAGAAAGAAAGAAAGAAAGAAAGAAAGAAAGAAAGAAAGAAAGAAAGAAAGAAAGAAAGAAAGAAAGAAAGAAAGAAAGAAAGAAAGAAAATGAAATAAATGAGATCAGAAGAAAATGTGACAAACGATAGAGAAAAGTGTGTCAGAAAGTTCGCAAAAGCATGGAGAAAATAAGAGAAAATAAAGGAGACAGGTAAAAGAGGGCGAAGGAAATGCAAAACGCCAGTAATTATCAAAGAGATTGGCATCACGTGTCCTGAAATTGAAGCTGTCTCGTCAACTTTCTCTTTGTGCTTATGACGTCAGGTATCTCAGTAATTATGTTGGAGGCTCCCTTTGTAGTTCTCCTGTGATTGGCATAGTCGGCTTTTATTGTGATTATCTTATTTTATGTTACTTTATGCTATGTTACTATATGTTATGTAACTGCATGTTATGTTATGTTACTTTATGTTAGGTTATGTTAGGTTATGTTACTTTATGTTATGTTACATTATGTTATGTTACTTTATGTTATATTATGTTATGTTACTTTATGCTATGTTACTTTATGTTATGTTACTTTATGTTATGTTATGTTATGTTACTTTATGTTAGGTCATGTTACTTTATGTTATGTTACTTTATGTTATGTTATTTATGTTATGTTATATTACGTTATGTTATGTTAGTTTATGTTATGTTACTTATGATGTATGATTTTATGTCACGTTATGTTATGTTGCTTTATGTTTTGTTTCGTTATGTTATGTTATGTTACTCTATGTTGTTACTTTATGGTATGTTATGTTACTTTATGGTATGTTACTTAAGTTATGTTATATTATTTTATGTTATATTAGTTATGTTATGTTATGTTACTTATGTTATGTTGCGGTACTTTATGTTACGTTATGTTAAGTTGTGTTTGTTACTATATGCTATATTACGTCATGCTATGTTACTTTATGTTATATTACATTACTTTATGTTATGGTTATGGTTAAATTTATTTCTTGTTACTTTATGTCATGTTACTTTACGCTATTTTATGTTATGTTATGTTATGTTATGTTATGTTATGTTATCCATCAGTGCTCACGTCCATAGATGATCCGATCTTCTTGACATACTGAGACACTACCCAGGATAACTTTGATCTACTTGCCCGATCTTCATAGCACGGCCTGGGATCCAATCAACATGAGTAGAATATTTAACACATTTGTTTTCCGGACAGCGACATATTTTGACACATTCTTATCAACTTTTAATGATCAAGGTTTCTTTAACCTGCGCAGAACGCTCTCGTGACCTCATTCTCTTTCGTCGTTTTCCGGCATTAGATCGGGTCTCGCTGTCAGAGACCAGGTACAAAGAAACCACGGTTCGAACTGAACAATTCCCACTGGCTGTATGTAATTGGATCTTCTTTTATTCACCCTAAAAAAAAAAGTAAAGTACCCCCCCCCCCCCCCCCGTGTCACGTCAAGTGACGTATAGGGAATATGGTGTTAGTGACCATTAATTTTACAGACCTTCGGAATATGATTTTTGGAGTAATGTGGTCGGTTTATCATCGCCCGTGCCGCTTTACTTTCCCAGAAAAAAATCCGGTACCCATTAAAGGCTGGGTGAACCCGGAAGCCGTCGGTTGGGATCGAACCCTACCTCTTGTCCTTTGTAGTCTAGTTCACTAACCACTGAGCTATAGCGGCTCCCTTTGTCTAACCAGGGCTCGCCGCAATGATGGAAATAAGTAAATAAAAAAGATTAAATAATCTCAACAATATTAACAAGTAATATAGAAGACACAACTATGGGCTTCAGAGCGAGAGACGCTCAACAAGACTTAACAGTGAATCGTCACACATGGAGAGTTTGATTTCTGCCCTCTGTACTGCCTCAGGTCCTGACAAACTAACAAGTAATATGCTTGCTTGCGTTCGCCTGATGACTTAAGGAGTGTACCTCGTCATCATCCGCCCTTAAAAGGACGTTAAGTAGGCGTGTCTGCGTTGTGTTGTGGTTTACAGTATAACTGTGACATTTGCACCTTTCGGCCCAACACACCCGATCTCAGCATGACATTTTTGAGTACCGGGTTGTCTTCCCTCTTCGATCCCTACTCGCTTGGCCAGACTAGACAGGTTAGTCTGTTACTAGAGGCACCACGGAGAGGTGGAGCAGGGTCTGGATGGTTCTGGTTCACCGATCATGGCGCAAGCCATCAGCTGTGGACCGCTGACAACTTCCAGCTCTGGTGCTGGGAGGCGCGCCTTCGCCTCCACAAGTAATATGTGAAGATTTCACGTTTTGGTTCCGAGTTCAAGAGTTAAAACATTTTAAATACACAGTCAACGTCGTTTTTAAAAACGTGACAGCCAGAAGACAATAATCTTCTATCTTTTTTGTTGTGAGTGAATGGAGCAGTACTTTTGTTATGCTTATAAAACTTTAAAAGCACTCATGTTTAGCTCTCAAATGTAATGATGGGTAAAATATATCTTCTTTCTCTATTTCAATTTTGTTTGTTTTTTCTTCTCATTCTTCTTCTACTTCATCACCATCATCATCATAATCATCATCATCAACATTATTATCTTCACTTTCTTCTTCACTCATTCCTCTTCATCTTCAACTTTTCCTTCACTTCTTCCTCATAATAATCGTCTTCTTCCCCTTCATCTTTACCTTCTTCTTCTTCCTCATCATCATATTATTCTTCTTCTTAATCATCACTTTCACTTCTTCATTATCATCATCATCATCATAATCATTATCAACTTATTCTTCTTCTGGATCATCCCCTTTTCTACTCCTTTTCATCATCATCATCATCATCACCATCACCCTCTTGAATATCTTCTTCTTCTCTTTTTACTTCATCGTCATTATCTTCTTCTTTTCTCCTTCTTCATCTCTTCTCCTTCTCTTTCTTTCTTCTCTTCTTCTTCTCCTTCATCATTATCATTATATAGTTTTTTTTCTAAGGAGTCCTGTCATTTAAAGTGAGATCTTGATCAACTTTGGGTCTTTGACCTAGCCGCCAGTGACAGCAGATCAACATGTGTGCGTTTATTCTCTTTCAAATTACAAGTTTTAGGTGAAGGTCACACGAAGTTATTATTTCCGCTGACAGCCTGCATTTTGTTTTCTCTGTTCACAATGACAGTCCGTGCTCTCATAAACTGCGACAATAACAGAAGATGTGAATAGATAACCGAGCGCATAAAGAGAGCTTATCGTTAAATCTGAAACGAGAAGTCGTCAGTTTTGGGGCACGTCGAGAAATACCACAAAGACCATCACGATAAGAGACAATTTTTGGAGGGTTAAGAAAAAAAGTGTAGATTTCAAAGATTAATATTCTCGTCCACTTCTTCTTTCCATCATCATTTGTCTTTCAACGTCGAGGAGAGATATAGTTTGTCGTCTTTTACTCTTCTGTTGGCTTCTCCTGCTGCTATGTTTCCTAGTGTTTCTAATATTCCATCAATCCATCTTTTTGTGGTCGGCCTTTGAGTATGGTGTTCTCGCAACATTTATTAAAGACTCGTGTTGTGTTTTGGTATTTCTGTCTTAACACGTGACCAAACCATAATATCTCTTGTTTCTTTTTGTACTCAATGACTGTTATTGCTCCTAGCTTTTGCCTCAGTTTTTCATTTCTGATCTTATCTCTCACGCTTTCTCTTGTCATGAGTCTAATATATATATATTTTTTTTTGTGGTTATTTTTGTCTAGAGTTCAGCTTCCAGGTATTGTATCCTGGCATCACAACATTAGAAAGAAGCTTGTGTTAGGGTCAATGTGAACATTGAAAATATGTCACAAATTTGGAACACAAAATCGGAAAGTAGTGATTGAGAAAACGTGGCAGTTGCTGTTATGGGGCAAAGTTGCAATATTGGCAATCTAGATGATAATGATAATGACTGTAACTAGAACTAGCACTACATTTACTTTTCTTTTTATATCTTTGTTTCTGATTGCTGTCTTCTCTTGTTACGTTCTCTATTCTTTGTTTGTCATCTGCTGAGATGTTATCTGCCTTTCTCCAGAGATTCTGTCTCTTCTTCTCCTTTCTTCTCTATCTTCTTCTTCCTCCTCGATTAAAAGAAGTTGAACTAAGTGTACATGTTTTGTATTGTATTTAATATCGCACTGTGATGTTTCTGAAAAATTAATGAGTTGGTAGAGAAACAGATGGGAAGATAACATGAAAGAGTGGACAGACCTCGACTTTGCGGAGTCCCAAAAAAAGTATTGAATGTATGGAGAATGACGAAAGTTGATGAAATCTGTCAATGATGCTCCAATAATCACAGAGCTTATTGGATGGAGAAGAAAAAGATGAAATCTGTCAATGATGCTCCAATAATCACAGAGCTTATTGGATGGAGAAGAAAAAGATGAAATCTGTCAATGATGCTCCAATAATCACAGAGCTTATTGGATGGAGAAGAAAAAGATGAAATCTGTCAATGATGCTCCAATAATCACAGAGCTTATTGGACCGAGAAGAAAAAGATGAAATCTGTCAATGATGCTCCAATAATCACAGAGCTTATTGGATGGAGAAGAAAAAGATGAAATCTGTCAATGATGCTCCAGTAATCACAGAGCTTATTGGATGGAGAAGAAAAAGATTAAATCTGTCAATGATGCTCCAATAATCACAGAGCTTTTTGGATGGAGAAGAAAAGATAAAATCTGTCAATTATGCTCCAATAATCACAGAGCTTATTGGATGGAGAAGAAAAAGATGAAATCTGTGTTTTCGACCATATGACGTCAACATGGGATTTTTGATAATGGTATAGACTTACCTCTCGAGACTTACTCGTTTGGGCAGATTGGCTTCTATGTTTGTGTATCCACCCAGGAGAGGTGGAGTATTGTCAGTTACGAGTTGTTGATTGTTTTCAATTCAGATATTGTTCGATTTTTGGTTGTGATCACCAAGGCATCAGATTTCAGTGGTTGTCAATTTCTATTTGTCTTTTGCTATTAGTCTCTCTCACTTTAGTTTTTTCATCTTTCAGTCTTTTGCTTTTAGTCTTTAACCTTTCTCTCGTTAGTCTTTAACCTTTCTCTCGTTAGTCTTTTTCTCTGTAGTCTTATTCTCTTTAGGCTTTTCCACTTTAGCCTTTCTCACTTTAGTCTTTCATCTTTTAGTCTTAATGAGTAATCAGCCTTTTTCTCATTAGTCTTTCTCTCTTACTGTAGTATTTCACTCTTTAGCATTTCTGTCTTTATTCCTTCACTTCTTCAGTTTTTTTCTCTGAGTCTTTCACTCTTTAGTGTTTCTCTTTTTTGACTTTCTCTCTTTAGTTTTTTCAGCCTTTTCTTTTTTTAGTCTCAACTTGTTATATTTCTCCCTGTAGTTTTTTTTTTCTTCAAATTTTAGTCATTCTCTCTTTAGTCTTTCGTTTCTTTCTTTGCTCTCTCTCTCTGTCTCTCTCACTTTCTCCTTATTCTTTCTCTTTAATTGCTCTCCTTTTAGCCCTTTCTCTTATTTACCTCCTCCTCCCTGAACAGTGACTATGGAACTCTCCTCAGCACATGACTTGTTATGTCACTTACAACTGCTGCCTAATGTGCCAATATTATCTCGGAACATATGTGGCTGAGTGATTCGTGCATTGAGAAAATGATAATGCACAATAAAATAAATATTCAGCCCCCAATAATGTTCAGGAGTAAACAATTATCAATAAAGAATTCTTGAGATGAATCAGTTATGACATCTGAGGGTGAATCGACGTGATGGAGATGAGTACAGCTTATGGAAATTGAGAACTGCCGTATTAGGGTTTCAAAGATCGTATAAAGGAAATAAATAACAAACAAAAAACCCAAATAAACGATTGATTCTTTATTTTTTCAATATCAGTTTTTAATTGACACGGAAATGTTGGGTTGGTTAAGTGTTGTTGTAATCTGGATATTCACGGAAATAGCAATAAAGAACATGGTGGGGGGTGAGGTAGGTTTGGGGAGGAAGATGTTCACATGTTTAATTGTAGACGTGAAATCAAAGCCTTCAAATCAGTTCAGTTATAGAAGTCTTCTTCTCTTCTTCTCCTTCTTCCTCTACTTCCTTCTCCTGTTCTTCTTCTTCCTCAACTTCCTTTGTTTCTTCTTCCTGTCTTCCCCCTCTTCTTCTTTCTCTGCTTCTTCTCCCTATCCTTTAGTCTATTTCCTTGTCTTTCCTGCACCTCTTCCTCTCCATTTGTGTTCTTCTTTTACACCTACTTCTTTTCTATTGCATGATAGCTTTCTATTTTATTCTCTAACTGTAGATCTTCTGCTACATCATCGTCTTCTTTCCTTAGGTGTTGCTTGTTATAAAGGTAAGACTTTGGGCTCTGGATTGAAGATCCCAACTCAACATGGGTGAAATGTTGTTACCAAAAATGAATTGAATCCATGGTTCCATCGTGTCTATAGCCTCCCCTCATTTCTGGGTAGGGAGATTAGATATCTAGGCCGTCTCGGATACCGGCAATATAAAGGGTTGTCTCGTGTGCAGGGTTACAGAACCCTTGAATGTTAAATGGCAGCAAAAATGTACCCACATTGATGAATCACAGGCCGTTCTACGGAGTTCGTGCACTTGGGTGTGTGTTCTCCTCGGAGATTCTCGATATTTCCAGGGAAAAATCGGCCTATGTCGCGTGTGCAATGATGGTGATCCTAACATGAAACAAGATGCTTCCTTCTCTCTCTTTTTTTTTCTTTCTTCTTTTTCGACCTCTTCTTATTTCTCTTCTCATTCTTCATTATTCTATTGTTATTCGTTTTCTGCTCTTTCGCATCTCCATCGTCCATCTTATCTTCTTTCTCTTAAGATCCTTCATCTTTCCTTCTTTCTTCTCGATTATGGTCGCTGCCAGGACAAAAATTGCAAAAGATAAAAATCATCCTATTTATCCTTTCCTTTTTCAATATCTTGACTGGGCTACTGATTGCGCACACCTGACAAGAAACCATCTATAGTGCGCTAGCGTGTGACCGTGGTGCACTATGGGCAAGGTGCTCGGGAATCTAAACTCTATTTCACTGTCAGAAGAGTATTTGTCGATTTAACTAAAATCCGTTCAGAAATTGCTCTACAAACTCTAAATTAATTTTCTCGGAATCTATTTTTGTGGATTGCTGTGAAATTTTGGTTGCCGTTTTATATTTTCCCGGGCCTTAATACAATGTTATTTTATATTAATTGTAAAAACACAAGAATAGCTTAGGGATTGACGAGTAAACGTTTTACAGTCAAACCCCCGACCCGTTCAGTAAGTGACACACTTTCAAATGTTAAATGAAAAAAAAAAATGACGTAAAATGTCCAAGTGCACGAGATACCCGGGCCGAAGACAGGATTGACCTTACTAGAACATAAATTAGAACCAATCATCGTGACATTGTAATGCATGATGTGTAGTACTGTCAATTTAAATGCTTCTTGCACACTAATTGTCTTTGTACACAATTTATATTTTTCAAATATTCATATTTGCAAACTCAACTTTGCTTTGGACGTAATCTTCAAATTTCTTAAGATCTAGGAAAATTTAAGACTGCGTGTCAAAAATGATGACATTATGCTATATTATTTCTGAGAAAATTGATGTTAGTCTGGGAACGAATTTGTGAACGGACTATAGTCTTTAGTTTTGCTAACGTCGCCGCAGTCGAGGCATTCCCCATATCCATTTTGCCGTCCGTTCCAGCGGCCATCAAAGTGTTCTTCTACTGATTGTTCCTCTCCTGCAGTGTTGCGTTCTTTTCTCTTGAGGATGCTTTTCTGCTAAACTAAACTAAACTAAACTGAACTAAATTAATCCTGAAAATACACCAACTATGACAAGGACTAGTACTAAAACAAAAACTTAAACTAACTTAAACTATCAAACGTGTGCAGTCTCTGCGTCCAAGATAACTTACCATAGCCTACATTTACACCATCTCTCCTGTCTTAATGGTGTACACTGTCATAGAGTCCCTTGTCCATCTATTCATGTCAGCTCAGTTTCGACTCTGTCAACCTCTAACTCGTTTGCATTGTATTTTCTCTTCCAGGATAACTATTACTAAATTACCATGTCTTTTTATATGTTCAAAAAGTGTACGTTGTTCTATTTTCAATATTCTATATATGCCTCAACATCTAATTTACAATAAATTAGAGACTAATTAATTTAATGTTTGTTGGAGTCCTATCTATTGACCTTATCAACCTGACACATTTCTGGCTTCCATTTAACTGAATGAAATGTCAGAGGTCAAGTGCTTCCCGAGAGGTCTAGGTCACATGGTCCTCCACTCTTTCATATTGCCACGGAGCTTGTCTTATAACCACGCTCTTCACCCGAGTTACAGTTCCTTGCTCTTTGTGTCCACATGACCTTTAATACGCAGCACGTGCTATCAAAGACATCTTGACTTCCGTGGAGGACGGAATGTTAGAGCCAGGAAAAGAAAGAAGAGAAAGATGTAATGCATGAGAACAGATTGTAGGGACCGGAAAGAAATTAAATAATTGAGTACAGATTGCAGTAACTGGAAAGAATGAAATAATTGAGTACAGATTGCAGGGACTGGAAAGAAATGAAATAATTGAGTACAGATTGCAGGGACTGGAAAGAAATGAAATAATTGAGTACAGATTGCAGGGACTGGAAAGAAATGAAATAATTGAGTACAGATTGCAGGGACTGGAAAGAAATGAAATAATTGAGTACAGATTGCAGGGACTGGAAAGAAATGAAATAATTGAGTACAGATTGTTGGGACTTGATAGAAATGAAATAAATTAGTACAGATTGTTGGGACTTGATAGAAATGAAATAAATTAGTACAGATTGTTGGGATTTGATAGAAATTAAATAAATTAGTACAGATTGTTGGGATTTGATAGAAATGAAATAAATTAGTACAGATTGTTGGGACTTGATAGAAATGAAATAAATTAGTACAGATTGTTGGGATTTGATAGAAATGAAATAAATTAGTACAGATTGTTGGGACTTGATAGAAATGAAATAAATTAGTACAGATTGTTGGGATTTGATAGAAATGAAATAAATTAGTACAGATTGTTGGGACTTGATAGAAATGAAATAATTAGTACAGATTGTTGGGATTTGATAGAAATTAAATAAATTAGTACAGATTGCAGGGACTGGAAAGAAATGAAATAATTGAGTACAGATTGCAGGGACTGGAAAGAAATGAAATAATTAAGTACAGATTGCAGGGACTGGAAAGAAATGAAATAAATTAGTACACATTGTATGGACTTGATAGAAATGAAATAAATGAGCACAGATTATTGGGACTTGATAGAAATGAAATAAATTAGTACAGATTGTTGGGACTTGATAGAAATGAAATAAATTAGTACAGATTGTTGGGATTTGATAGAAATTAAATAAATTAGTACATATTGTTGGGATTTGATAGAAATTAAATAAATTAGTACAGATTGTTGGGATTTGATAGAAATTAAATAAATTAGTACAGATTGTTGGGACTTGATAGAAATGAAATAAATTAGTACAGATTGTTGGGATTTGATAGAAATGAAATAAATTAGTACAGATTGTTGGGACTTGATAGAAATGAAATAAATTAGTACAGATTGTTGGGATTTGATAGAAATTAAATAAATTAGTACAGATTGCAGGGACTGGAAAGAAATGAAATAATTGAGTACAGATTGCAGGGACTGGAAAGAAATGAAATAATTAAGTACAGATTGCAGGGACTGGAAAGAAATGAAATAAATTAGTACACATTGTATGGACTTGATAGAAATGAAATAAATGAGCACAGATTATTGGGACTTGATAGAAATGAAATAAATTAGTACAGATTGTTGGGACTTGATAGAAATGAAATAAATTAGTACAGATTGTTGGGATTTGATAGAAATTAAATAAATTAGTACATATTGTTGGGATTTGATAGAAATTAAATAAATTAGTACAGATTGTTGGGATTTGATAGAAATTAAATAAATTAGTACAGATTGTTGGGACTTGATAGAAATGAAATAAATTAGTACAGATTGTTGGGACTTGATAGAAATGAAATAAATTAGTACAGATTGTTGGGATTTGATAGAAATTAAATAAATTAGTACAGATTGCAGGGACTGGAAAGAAATGAAATAATTGAGTACAGATTGCAGGGACTGGAAAGAAATGAAATAATTAAGTACAGATTGCAGGGACTGGAAAGAAATGAAATAAATTAGTACACATTGTATGGACTTGATAGAAATGAAATAAATGAGCACAGATTATTGGGACTTGATAGAAATGAAATAAATTAGTACATATTGTTGGGACTTGATAGAAATGAAATAAATTAGTACAGATTGTTGGGATTTGATAGAAATGAAATAAATTAGTACATATTGTTGGGATTTGATAGAAATTAAATAAATTAGTACAGATTGTTGGGATTTGATAGAAATTAAATAAATTAGTACAGATTGTTGGGACTTGATAGAAATGAAATAAATTAGTACAGATTGTTGGGATTTGATAGAAATGAAATAAATTAGTACAGATTGTTGGGACTTGATAGAAATGAAATAAATTAGTACAGATTGTTGGGACTTGATAGAAATGAAATAAATTAGTACAGATTGCAGGGACTGGAAAGAAATGAAATAATTAAGTACAGATTGCAGGGACTGGAAAGAAATGAAATAAATTAGTACACATTGTATGGACTTAATAGAAATGAAATAAATGACTACAGATTGCAGGGATTGGACAGAAATTATTAGAAGACACAATGTTTATTAGTTTTAAGAATCAATCTGCATATTTATATTTATCTAACATATAACATATAATATATGAATTTTGTTGGTAATTGAACAAAGAATTAGATTTCACCAATACCAAGATGATACAAGACGTGTACAAATAATTTGGTTTGATGACGGTTTACAATAATACAATTTAGAGTGACGCCGCACAGTGCGTCGAAACGTGCGGAAAGAATTAAAGCACTAAACCGTAGTTTATATTAAGACATGTAAATCGTGACACTATTGTCGTCAGACCTCAACTATTCAACAACTACTGCTACTTTCTTCTTCCACTTGAACTTTCAACTGAAGCAGTCAAATTTATACTTGAACTGATACGATGCACTGTGGATAGGAGATTGTGGAAGGACATGATCGCCTACGCCAGCCGGTATGGCACATGATGATGAATAGTTGAACATGATAAATAAAAAGAGAAAGAGACAGTGAAAAGAACACTTATAAGAGAAGCAAGTTTGGCAGATTGTGAGTCATTTGGGAGCCTCGATAGCTCAAAGGTTAGTGAAGTGGACCACAAAGGCGATCCTGATCGAAGTCTTCCCGGTTCACCCAGCCTTTAATGGGTACCAGGTTTTTTTTCTGGGAAAGTAAAGCGGCACAGGTTTAATAATAACAATGTTACCCCAAAAATCGTGTCCCGAAGGTATGTAACAATTATGGACACTAATACCATATTCCATATACGCCACCTGGCGAGACGGGTTGTTTACATTTTTTTTTTTAATAAACTCATTTTATTTTTTCGTTCGCCAGTGTTTACCTCTGACGAAGTCCCTAGAGACTGGGAACTGAATTTTGCGTGTTAATCCATTTTTTCCCTAGCAGCCGTGTGCACAGGGGTCCCTCGTCGCACAGGCAGATAACTCCGACTTCGGAGATACTCATATTTGTTTCATTTCAATTTCACCTGCATCATGACGTTGTTCCAACACCTCCATCATGATGTTGTTCCAACACCTCCATCATGATGTTGTTCCTATCCCTCCATCATGATGTTGTTCCAACACCTCCATCATAACGTTGACCCAACCCCTCCATCATGATGTTGTTTCAACCCCCCCCCCCCCCCACCATGATGCTGTTCCAATTCCTCCATCATGATGTTGTTTTAACCCCTCCATCATGATTCTGGTCCAACCCCTCCATCACGATGTTTTTCCATCCCCTACATCATGAAACAGGACAAAGAGTCAAATCCGCATGATCAAAAGACTTGGACACTGAAGAAGAAGAAGAAGTGATAAATGGGTGAGTAAGGGAAATAACATCGAGAAAGATCACTGAGTTCTCTCTCTTTGAAATGCTTTCTCTTAGTCCATCCAGGCTAAAACACTTCATTTTCCAATTTGTCATATGGGACGATCTTTACCTGTGCCATTGATATCACCGTGGGGAAACGAAGGGGTAAACAAAACACGGACACACATGCCTGGCAGATGTGATGGACATCGCTCCGGCTATTTTGAACTGTAAACAAACAGCCCAGCAAGTTGGTGCGCACACACAAGCGCGCGCGCTAACTCGTTATATTACTCCATCAAAAGCTCATTCATGTCTCCTGAGTGTTCTCCGAGCGACAGCCGAGGGCTAATTTCTAGGTCACTTTTCCAAAGAGCATCTTCGTGTGGGTTTCTGATGCTGCGGGATTACCTGCTGTGCTGTGTCAAGTGATGTTGAAGACACGTGAGAACAAGTGTTTCAATTCGGACATTGAAATCTCGCACATTCCGGTAATACAATCTTCATCCCATGCTATGTTAGATATAAAATCTGATTGGCTGGACATATGGCTTGCAAGCCAGCTCATTTACCAAAGGAGCTACCATATTGTGAAGCATCGATAACAGAAGACTACTAGATGGATTGGGAGCCGCAATAGCTCAGTGGTTAGTGAGCTGGACTACAAAGGACAAGAGGTAGGGTTCGATCCCAACCGACGGCTCCGGTTCACCCAGCTTTTAATGGGTACCGGATTTTTTCTGGGAAAGTAAAGCGGCATGGGCGTAATACCACCGCATTACACCAAAAATCATGTGCTGAAGGTCTGTAAAATTTATGGTCACTAATACCATATCTTCCGTGTGTTACTGGGGCCTCATTATATGGGATGTAAAGAATAGTGACACTGTGACCTTCCAGGCATGTCGTAAGAGGCGACTAAGGAGTTTGATCGATGGCTTGACAAGCTGTCATTGTAAAAAGTATTGTTATGGAAACAGAACCATAGATTTTAGAAGCAGTGATCTCTGCAATATGTGCCACTTTGGCACGCAAGGTTTCTGTTTTTGAGATTGTGGTTCTGCTTTATGTGCCGTCTTCGGCTCGAAAGGACAATAGATAGAGAATACCATATTCCCTATACACCACTTGGCGTGACGTGGGCACTTTACTTTTGTTGTTGCTACTAGATAGACTGAAAGATACAATCAATATTAGACATGTTATTGAAACACTGTTGTTTTGTTGTTACTAGATAGACTGAAAGATACAATCAATATTAGACATGTTATTGAAACACTGGTGTTTTGTTGTTACTAGATAGACTGAAAGATACAATCAATATTAGACATGTTATTGAAACACTGTTGTTTTGTTGTTACTAGATAGACTGAAAGATACAATCAATATTAGACATGTTATTCAAACACTGGTGTACTAGTCCAGTTATTTAGAATCAGATCGATACTAGTTGCTTGGCCTGGTACAGCTGTACTACTGACGATATTCTTTTTTCTTCTTTTCTTCCGCATTTGCTTTCAGCGTCGACTGGATATATAGATTGTAATATTATGCTCTTCCATAATTTTTGTTTGGTTTGTTGTGTTCCTTCATCATCATCACGTCGCATGTCCTTTGCAGAACGTTGCATTCACCACAGCCCGTCTGAAAGAATCTTTCTCTAGTCAGACCTCCCACTTCTCCTGTAATGTTCAGGATCTCCTTGATGCCTTGAAACAACCATCTTCTTAGTGTTTAGAATATTCCATCAATCAATTTTTTTCCGTTCTGGACGGAAATTCATTCCGTTGAATCTAGTATTCTCGCAGCTTTTTTTAAAGTAATTCTCTAGTCTATAATTTTCACTTTCTTTTCCATCAAGTCTTTGATAAGCTGTGCAGTTTTATCCTATTTCACATTGTTTCCTGGTTGTTTTCTTTAATAATTTGGTCACGTGTCTCGATCGTTTGGTTAGCAAAGAACATTCTGCAAGGGAATGTGAAAGGAGAGAGGAGATTGAGGCAGAAGAAGAGATGGGAAGATAACATCAAAGAAAGAAGAAATGGATGTTATAGAGGAGAGGCCTATTCTATTGTTTGTGTGTGCCCTATTCTGTTGTTTGTGTGTGCCCTATTCTATTGCTTGTGTGTGCCCTATTCTATTGTTTGTGTATGCCCTATTCTGTTGTTTGTGTGTGCCCTAGTCTATTGTTTGTGTGTGCCCTATTCTGTTGCTTGTGTATGCCCTATTCTGTTGTTTGTGTATGCCCTATTCTGTTGTTTGTGTGTGCCCTATTCTATTGCTTGTGTGTGCCCTATTCTGTTGTTTGTGTATGCCCTATTCTGTTGTTTGTGTGTGCCCTATTCTATTGTTTGTGTGTGCCCTATTCTGTTGTTTGTGTATGCCCTATTCTGTTGTCTGTGTGTGCACTATTCTATTGTTTGTGTGTGCCCTATTCTGGTTTTTGTGTATGCCCTATTCTGTTGTTTGTGTATGCCCTATCCTATTGTTTGTGTGTGCTCTATTCTATTGCTTGTGTGTGCCCTATTCTGTTGTTTGTGTATGCCCTATTCTGTTGTTTGTGTGTGCCCTATTCTATTGTTTGTGTGTGCACTAATCTGTTGTTTGTGTATGCCCTATTCTGTTGTTTGTGTATGCCCTATCCTATTGTTTGTGTGTGCCCTATTCTGTTGTCTGTGTGTGCCCTATTCTGTTGTTTGTGTGTGCCCTATTCTGTTGTTTGTGTGTGCCCTATTCTGTTGTCTGTGTGTGCCCTATTCTGTTGTTTGTGTGTGCCCTATTCTGTTGTTTGTGTGTGCCCTATTCGAAAGATGGGCTGCATGAATGTAAAATAATGCGAGGAACGAACGGCAACTAATACTGCGAGTGATGTGACTTTTTTATCACTGAACTACTGAAATGATCAGATTTACGTTCTTATTACCAGTTGAGGTTAAGGAGTTGGAGGAAATTAGGATCACCTGTGGGCTTCTCAGGTTTTTATCAGGTATCATTTTGTAAATAATATCACAAAATGTGTAGCAGACAAGGTCTTGTGTGTGGCATAAAAAACTTGGAATGTGAATGTAATTAACAAGGACGATGAGCCAGTGCTGTCACAGTGTCGTCGATGTGTGTTCAAGCTGAGCCTGCCCGCTGAGAGTGGACCGACCAATACTTATGACGTTTTCAGCGGTGCGAGCAGGGGCCGTTAATTAAAAAAAAATATCTTTACGACACATAGCACCATTTCCTGGTGTATGTGGTGGGGGGGGGGGCAACGATAGAACCGGAGGGATAAAGGCCGCTTGGTCGAGCAGTCGCCACGACGTGTGCGACTCAGGATTTTTATTTCACCCACGATAGAAAAAATCCTTTCTGTCTACCGCGAGCTTCGAACACCGTACGTCAGCTTTTCAGCTAGCGGAACAGTGGTTTTATTAGCCGCACGGCCACGCGAACCTCCAGCAGCAGGGGCCGTTGTGGGTACAATAAGGCCAGTCGTCTATAGCTCGAAAATCTCGACACCTCACAAGTATTATGGTCTTTTCGGGAAACCCTCAGCGGCCAGGCTTAGAGATATCGGTGGCTACGGTGTAAGCCTATGGTACGCCTCAGTAGCCAAGTACAAGGCCATTTCTCTACTAGCCACAACAGAACATCCACGTATACAGCCCAGACCAACAGAACATCCACGTATACAGCCCAGACCAACAGAACATCCACGTATACAGCCCAGACCAACAGAACATCCACGTATACAGCCCAGACCAACAGAACATCCACGTATACAGAACAGAACAACTTCATGTACTCCCATCCCTATATCTCAGATATTCATCAATAAAAGTGAACATTGTTAATTCTTGTTAAATATCAAATAATCTTGCTAATTTATAGAGCCAGTCTTAACATGTGGATTCACATCCACATCATTGACAATATGACAACAGACAAGGAAATCACTGGAGTCTGTAGAAATGTGGTTTTACAGAAGAATGTTGAGAATACCACGGACAGCTAAGAAGAGTAATGAAAATGTTATGAAAGAGGTCAAAGCAAAAAGAGAGCTAATTTCCAATATTAGGAAGAAACAATCATTATTTTTGGTCATGTAATGAGAAGAGAACAACTGGAATATATTGTAACAACTGGAAAAATTGAGGGACGAAGAGATAGAGGGAAGCAAAGAGAAAGGATACCAGACAGCTTAAGAGGATGGCTTGACAGAAGGTCAACAACAGAAATGATAAATAACTGTCGAGATCAAAAGTTGTGGAGAGACATGATCACCTACGCCAGCAGGCCCTGTACTTGATGATGATGATATCAAATAAAATCCACTCAGATTATCTCAATGTCTGACTACAAGGATAAATGCACTCGTGGCTGTCTTGTTGAAGCTTCCTACTTCAAAACGGATGGTCAAAGTTTGCACGCTCATAGTCCCAGTAGCTTGCCGATTATACACACATCTATCTTGTTATCAAAATTACCCGCACCTGACATCCTACTCTTGCCAAGCTTGATATTACCGAATCTTCGATCTTATAACTTACACCATCGTTCTCTTTTTCAAACAAAACGATTGTAGCTTCAACATAGCTTCCCTGTCACATTCCGGCGTCCCCATAACTTGTGTTACTCATCTCCAAAAGGAAACATTTTCTCTTTAACATTACATTTGTACGTTTGTGCTTCTGCCCGCTCGTCAATGACTACCAATATGATGCCTATCCCATTCCTAGAGCAAGTCGGGTTTTTTTTCTTTTTTTATGACGATAGAGAATAAGACTATATGGCTGCATTCCCAGTGCACTCGGTAGTTAGTGTTTGGGTTAGAACTTGTAATGTTATTAACCTTGAAAGACTTGACAAAGATAAAAGCTTTCTTATACCGTTGTGACCTTGAAATTGTGAGGGTTTTGTTCATTTTCGATTCTTCAATTCCGTCTATGTTGTAATCATCTACTATTGACGAAACTACGTCAATTCTGAGCAAATTCTGACTTATCAAAGCCAATCATGGACAGTAAACAAACAAATGAAAAGACGATTAAAGGCAACAGAGATGGAATTTCTCAGAAGAATGCTGAAAGTTCACTGGACAGCTAAAAAGAACAATCAGGACATTTAAAAAAAAAAAACAGCACAAAAAGGGAGCTTCTAAAAACAAGAGAATGAAACAACCGATATATTCCGGGCACTTCATGAGAAGAGGAAATTTGGAATACTTGGTTACAACTGGCAAAATACGGGGAAAGAGAGATCGCGGACGACAAGAGAGAAGATTCTGAATAGCTTGGTGTCATGGCATGGAAAACAGTCAACAAAAGAATTGATACGATGCATTGTGGATAGAAGATTGTGGAAGGACATAATCGCCTACGCCAACCGGCATTGCACATGATGATGATGATGAAAATACGTCTCCCGTCGCATTGAAACGTTTACTTTCATGTCATCCAACTCCACTAAGCTAATTCTTTGTTACTTTTTGGTAGTAAGTGAAAGTAAAGTGCCCCGTCACGTCAAGTGACCTATATGGAACATGGTGTTAGTGACCTTAATTTTTAGAGACTAAAAATTGTTAGCACATGATTTTTGGAGTAATGTGGTTGGTATTATGCCCGTGCCGCTTTACTTTCCCAGAAGAAAATACGGTACCCATTTAAGGCTGGGTGAAGCCGGAAACCGTCACTCTAGTCCTTTGTAGTCCAGTTCACTAACGACTGAGCTATCGTGGCTCCCTTCTTGTTGGTAGGGATTGCGCTCTATATAACGTGATAATCGCTGCGCTGTATTAACACGGTGGCTCCTAAACGCATTTGTTGTTGTTCTGTTTAATGACACCTTTAACTGTTTGAAACAGTGCCTCGTGGCTAATAATGTTCGTTTGTTAAGTAGGCTTGAAGTGAGTACTCTTCACGAGGCTTAGACGAGTGCAAAGAAAATTTGTGTGGCAATCAAACCTTAAGTAGTCCTCGAGACGGGCGTGACGTAGATTGATCAGGTGTGTATTATTGGAGGCTGTGTCTGGTTAAGACATCTTAGTATTTTATGAACTAAAAATAATAACACGAATTGCCTTCCCACCTTTAATCGTTACTCCCAAATCAATGTGCAATTAAAATAAAAGCAGGTATGTTAGAACAATGTTTTCGTAATAAAATTAAAGTTTTTTTAAAAGTAAGTAGATTAATTAAAGTGTCTATGTTTATTTGTTTATTTTTTTTTCTTCTTCTTAGCTTTTACACGTTATGTTTTTTTGCGGCGTTATGTCGCTGGCTTCCAGTAACGCAGTCTTATCTCTGTCTCTTCAGCTTTGGTAGGTGTGCTTACTGCTCGAACAACGACCTTATTCATCAGTTTTTGTTTTAGAATTGTTAACAACCGAGGTTTCTTTAACATTGGCAAGTTCATGCGGGACAACATCGAACTGGAGTCATCAGTCGCCGGATACTGCGTGACTTGCCGTGGAGAGGATCTCAGCGTCTATGGACATGTTCAGAGTTCAATGATGATGACCCGAAACTGACCCAATAACTCATTGCGGGACCTCATGTTTTCCGAGTTACCTATAGACTTCGAATCTCATTACTCAGAGACCATGGGAGGGTATAGTCTAGACATCAGATCTCATTACTCAGAGACCATGGGAGGGTAAAGTCTAGACATCAGATCTCATTACTCAGAGACCATGGGAGGGTAAAGTCTAGACATCAGATCTCATTACTCAGAGACCAAGGGGAGGGTAAAGTCTAGACATCAGATCTCATTACTCAGAGACCAAAGGGAGGGTAAAGTCTAGACATCAGATCTCATTACTGAGAGACCATGGGAGGGTAAAGTCTAGACATCAGATCTCATTACTCAGAGACCAAGGGGAGGGTAAAGTCTAGACATCAGATCTCATTACTCAGAGACCAAGGGGAGGGTAAAGTCTAGACATCAGATCTCATTACTCAGAGACCAAGGGGAGGGTAAAGTCTAGACATCAGATCTCATTACTCAGAGACCAAGGGGAGGGTATAGTCTAGACATCAGATCTCATTACTCAGAGACCAAGGGGAGGGTAAAGTCTAGACATCAGATCTCATTACTCAGAGACCAAGGGGAGGGTAAAGTCTAGACATCGGATCTCATTACTCAGAGACCAAGGGGAGGGTAAAGTCTGGACATCAGATCTCATTACTCAGAGACCAAGGGGAGGGTAAAGTCTAGACATCAGATCTCATTACTCAGAGACCAAGGGGAGGGTAAAGCGCAAAGGATCCATAAATTCAAAATGAAAAATATCCCACTGCTTGTGTTGGGATTCAAACTCGAGACCTACCTAGTCACGAGCCGATATCTTACCTCTATCACCCCCCCCCCACCTCCCTCCCACTTCCTGCTTGTTCATTGACTTATTCACTTTTGAAGTTGTATTCCTCATTGTAGATTCCCTCAATCGTATAGACATAATCCAGTGTTGTAGATTCCCTCAATCGTATAGACATAATCCAGTGTTGTAGATTCCCTCAATCGTATAGACATAATCCAGTGTTGTAGATTCCCTCAATCGTATAGACATAATCCAGTGTTGCAGATTCCCTCAATCGTATAGACATAATCCAGTGTTGTAGATTCTCTCAATCGTATAGACATAATCCAGTGTTGTAGATTCCCTCAATTGTATAGACATAATCCAGTGTTGTAGATTTACCACTCTACATATATAAACACTTTTGTAGATTTATGATCGGTGTTATATTCATTTTTGTAGATTTATAACGTGTACAAATATAACTGTTGTAGACTTTTCACAAGTATGGATATATTCACTGTTGTAGATTTATCAGATGTGTCGATATATTTACTGCTCTTAGTTATATATATATATATATATATATAAATATATATATATATATATATATATATAGAGAGAGAGACAGAGATATATATATATGTAGATTTTTTTCCACTGTAGTAGATTTCTTCACTTCTGTAAATTTATCCATTTTTTCTTCTAGACGTTATTGCTTCTGTAGATATGTTTATCACTGAAGGTTTCTTCACTTCAGTAAATTTATTTATTTCCTGTAGATTTATCCACAACTGCTGATATATTGACTGCGTATATTTCTTCACTTATGTAAATTATTTGAAATTATGGGATAGCTTTAGCGGCAGCCATTACGCATCCTTCTCCCAGTACAGACTACCTGATATTTGAAATGAAATTGGCGGGAAACGTGTTTGTTTATGGCTGCAGATAGCTTGCCAGACGTGGGGGTTTGTTAGCAAGTTACATTGTAGATTGAAGGAGAGGATAGTTACAGGAGGGAAATGGGAGAAGATTGTGTGGTAAATGTATCCAGCATCTGAGGAAAGTGTAAATTGATAGAATGATTTACGCATTGTCTCGCCTGGGTTTATTTGCTCGGCAGAGCTCGTGGAACATATTAGCAGAAGATTATTGAAACGTTTAGCACGGCATGGGAATGTCGGGAAAGTGGGACATTTGGAGGAGGGGATGTAGAGGAGGGGATGGTGTGAAGTTTGTGTCGACGTGACGTTATTGGGAGGGTGCGTTCTGAAAAGGATGTCGGGGAGATGTGAAGGCTGTCTTGTATATCTGTTCAAGGAATATATCTTGACATATATGAAAGTTGTGTATATTGATCTTGATTCTTCCCACGCCGTTAGTCGTCACATAGGTCTTGTAGTCAATAGGTCTTGTAGTCACATAGGTCTTATAGTCACATAGGCCTTGTAGTCACATAGGTCTTATAGTAACATAGGCCTTGTAGTTACATAGGTCTTATAGTCACATAGGCCTTGCAGTTACATAGGTCTTATAGTCACATAGGCCTTGTAGTCACATAGGTCTTGTAGTTGCATAGGTCTTGTAGTCACATAGGTCTTGTAGTCACATAGGTCTTGTAGTCGCATAGGTCTTGTAGTCACATAGGTCTTGTAGTTACATAGGTCTTGTAGTCACATACGTCTTGTAGTCACATAGGTCTTGTAGTTACATAGGTCTTGTAGTTACATAGGTCTTGTAGTCACATAGGTCTTATAGTCACATAGGCCTTGTAGTCACATACGTCTTGTAGTCACATAGGTCTTGTAGTTACATAGGTCTTGTAGTCATTAGGTCTTATAGACACATAGGTCTTGAAGTCACATATGTCTTGTAGTGTTTTTCTCCATCCATCTCTGTTCTGGGTGAGATGTTCGAGCTTTTAAAATGAGTCTATGCCTGCCAACTTTGCTTCTCTTATAAGTGTTCTTTTCAGTGTCCCTTTGTGTCATCCTCTGTTTCTGTGTCCTGATGTTTCCCACTGAAGAACCTTTTTTGGAATTCTCTTGTTGTTTCTTCTCAGCACATGTCCGACACATATGCATCTGCTTTCCATAATTGTAGGTGATATCTTTAGTTGCATGGCCATTTCTCTTATTTCAATATTAATCTTGAATTCTTTCCATCGTACACAGATTACCTTTCTTTGACATGTATCTTCAAAAGTGTTTAATTATTTTCTCAATCTCTTTGTATTATTTTCCAGCTATCAGATGCGAAGATAAGTGTTGATAATACGTTTGAGTTGAATATTCTAACTTTGGTTTTCTTGCTGAGTATTTTTTGTTCCTATGTTTTGTCCTCGTTTTTTTTTTTTAATTCTCTGCTGCTCTTGCTATCCTACTTCTGGTCTCTTTCTTTGTTTCATATTCTTGATCTATATTACTAATAATATATATATAGTAGTCTACTCTTTCCACTTTCTGACGATTGAGATATATATTGCCCTCTAGAGTATTGTTATTTTTCTTAATTTGTTTTATCCCTGTTTTCAAGCTATTTGTTCCGCCATAGATGATAAGATCTCGGTGATATTTTGCATGTTGTTGATATTGTCACTTAGGTGCACTATATGATCTGCAAAATCTAGATACAAATTATATATATGCATATACACACACATACATTTAAGACCGGTTTAGCAGATCAGAGCGATATTCTGGACAAATGATGAGAAGACGATTTGCTAACCAATGTCGGCCTGGGACAATTAGTCGCTGTGTGTTGATGGACATTTTGAGGAGAAGGTCGGAGTACTAATGGATGTGTCCATAGTATTGTTATGCTGGTCCTAATGTAACATAACGTAACATACATACATGCATACATACGCACATACATAAATACACACGTACATAAATACACACAAATATACATTTACACTTACATACATTTATACATACAGACACACATACAAGCACATGCATACATACATAAAAACATGCACACATATGCACAGACATACATATATGCATGCATACACACATACATACAAACATACATACATACATACATACATACATACATACATACATACATACATACATACATACATACACACATACATACACACATACACACGCACATACACGCCTGCATGCAGGCAGACACGCAGGTAGGCAGGCAGACATACGCCCAGACAGGCAGACCTATGTCTAAGGACAACAGGTAAGACAGTATTTGAAGGCTGCATAAATATCGTTTCTGACAGGAAAACTGAGAATACAATGACGAGCTCAAGTAACTGAGTTACAAGAATGCTTTTATAGCATCAAAGATAAAAGAAATCTTATTAAAGACATCAGAAAAAAACATTAGCCTGTGACCATTTGGCAATACAGCGATCCCTCTTCAGTGCCGATGCGGCAGTCTCCAAAACGAATACCTCACTCGATTAACTCATAAAGGTATTATCAGTGGGAGTCAGCACAGGACATTTCATGTCCTAGGAAGGTTGAAGCGTATGAAGGAAAAGCCAGTGTACCGCAGGAATCATTAATAGGCACACCCTTGTTATCTGCTGAAGGAAAAGCTGTGCGTGAGAACTGCACTGATATATATATATATAAAGTAAAGTAAAGAGCCACCGTCACGCCAAGTGGCGTATAGGGAATTTGGTGTTAGTGACCATACATTTTAAGGATATTCAGAACATGATTTTCGGGGTAATGTGGTCGGTATTAAGCCCGCGCCGCTTTACTTACCAAAATAAAAAAAAAATCCGGTACCCATTTTAGGCTGGGTGAACCCGGAAGCGGTCGGATGGGATCGAACCCTACCCCTTGTTCTTTGTAGTCCAGTTCATTAACCACTAAGCTATCGCGGCTCCCATTGATATATGTATATTGTTTGGTTCAGTCGCTGGACACTGCGAGACTTGCTGAGGAGGGTATCTGAGCACCTATGGACATGTTCGGAGTGCAGTGATGATGACCCGCTAATAACCCAATAACTGCATTGATGCGGAGTGCTTCACAACAATAACATATACTCACTAGAAATCGTGTTCTCATATCTTCCCTATAAATCTTAGGAACTAGGGAAATAATTGAAGGGATGTAGGAGTGTATGTTACACCCTATAACTTGCTCCTCTATAAATCTTAGATGTAGCAACGTTCTAGAGGAACAATTATATATAATGATATAAAAAGCTGCATGTTTAGACCGGGAATTGTCTACTACATGTTCAACATGTGAGCTTTTGGGCTCAAATAAAGCAGGAGCTCCATCTCTGACAGCCAAGACACAGAACCCAATAGGACCGAAGAACTCGCTCGCCTGAATCCTTTTACTGATGATCAGATTACCTTTTGTTGCAAACCACTTTATAAAGAATTTCCTATAAGCATGTATTATATATATATATATATATATATATATATGTGAGATCGTGGACGACAGAGAAAATACTGGATAGCTTGGCGTCATGGCATGGAAAACAGTCAACAACAGAACTGATACGATGCACTGTAGATAGAAGATTGTGGAAGGACATGATCGCCTACGCCAACCAGTAGGCATATGATGATGATTATATATATATATATATATATATATATATATATATAGTTTTTCAATAGAAAAATAAAAAATCTACCGGAAGTCCTTTCATCCTCTCCGGCTCACAAGAAATTCCTGATGTACCTGGCTAATGAACGTATAATGTACTTGCACATTGTCCAATATATATTGTATATATATATATATCGTGCATTGGACAAGGGACAACAACCGGAACTGTTTCCAGTTACATCATTTAAGTATCTTGAGAAATGGTATCTGACATTTTGTTTCCATAAAGTAGTCTTACATTTGTGTTATATCTTACAACTTTGATTGTAACACTTGTTTAACTAGGAACGGGCATAATTTGCAACGGGAGGGTAACTATAGTGTAATTCACCATAGTTGGTAGCCCATAGCATTAAAGATCCTATATTAAATGTTGATAGATTGATTGGCCAATCAGTCATATTTCGTGTATTATATTGTAATAGAAAGAATTGTAAATCTTATGCCGACGCTACATACATAGGATGCATGAAGCCAACAATGTAGCAGAGAAAGTAGTTTCAATGCAAACTCGTTTCATTTGTTAAAATTACACATTTAATGAATATAAATGTAATAAAAATGAAATTCATTTCAGTGAAATGTAACACAAAGTTGATTACAAAAGAAATCTGCGAGGTGCGTTAAAAATGTCATGCACCAATCTGTTATCACAGCTAATAATGAACGCAGAAGCATGAAATTGTGCACACGTTAAAAATGATATGTGTCGATTGTGTGCACCAAATTGCACTGCAATAATTTATATATTGGTATCAACTATCCTGTCTTCGTTGTTTGAAAATGTTTGCAAGTTTTATATATTAAATTAGCCTTTCTAAAATATTATAGCAAAAAACAACATCTTCTTTAAAATCCTCAATATAACATTTCAGTGCGAACAAAAAGTTAAAATGGTTTTTTTTTCTTTATAAAAATCTATGGAAACTCTTATCCTCCCGTCCGGTTAACAAGAAATCCTCGATGTACCAGGCTAATGACTTATAATGTACTGGCATGTCGCTAAATGCATTTGATATGTTTGTGTATATACAATTATACTATACATTGTTTAGTTAATTAGTCTTAATTAAACACGAGTTATTTCCCTTTGAAGCATAAATCTATACACTTTGTCTCCCTTGATAAACAAACTTCCACGTGTCTAGAATAAATACATCTATGTTTTACACACAAAATATGTGTTCTGTCGCCTCTGATTTTGAATGCACAATCGGTCCCGCTTTTTATCTCTTTATATTGTTTTTGTTGTTGTTATGGTTCCAGAAACCTGTGAGCTAACGCTCTTCGGTCCTATGTCATGTAATGATATCTGCAGGTATTACTGAGTCCCCTTGTAGTTCCGTTCAAGGTGTTCCATTTATCAGGTGTTTGAGAAGGTAGAGTTGCTCTGGTGTCAGTGAGCTTTGGGCAATCAAACAGGTGATGTTCTACTGTTTCATGTGGGTGTTCACAGAGTGGGCAAGCTGAAAGTTGGTTTCGTTGTCATCTGTTGACGTGGTTGCTCAGTGGTACGTGACCGGTCCACAGTCTGAAGTTAGCGATTTGCTCTTTTCTTTCTAGATTGTTTATGTTTTCTTGGGGTTTGGCCTCGACTTGTATTTTAAAAATTATCTCCCCGTTTTTTCCATGACCCATCAACTCAGTTATCTCACTGTATTTTCCATGACCCATCAACTCAGTTATCTCCCCGTTTTTCCATGACCCATCAGCTCAGTTACCTCCCCGTTTTTCCATGACCCATCAACTCAGTTATCTCACCGTTTTTTCCATGACCCATCAACTCAGTTATCTCCCCGTTTTTCCATGACCCATCAACTCAGTTACCTCCCCGTTTTTCCATGACTCATCAACTCAGTTACCTCCCCGTTTTTCCATGACCAATCAACTCAGTTATCTCCCCGTTTTTCCATGACCCATCAACTCAGTTACCTCCCCGTTTTTCCATGACCAATCAACTCAGTTACATCCGCGTTTTTCCATGACCCATCAACTCAGTTATCTCCCCGTTTTTCCATGACCCATCAACTCAGTTACCTCCCCGTTTTTCCATGACCCATCAACTCAGTTAACTCCCCGTTTTTCCATGACCCATCAACTCAGTTATCTCCCCGTTTTTCCATGACCCATCAATTCAGTTATCTCCCCGTTTTTTTCCATGACCCATCAACTCAGTTATCTCCCCGTTTTTCCATGACCCATCAACTCAGTTATCTCCCCGTTTTTCCATGACCCATCAACTCAGTTATCTCCCCGTTTTTCCCATGACCCATCAACTCAGTTATCTCCCCGTTTTTTCCATGACCCATCAACTCAGTTATCTCCCCGTTTTTTCCATGACCCATCAACTCAGTTATCTCCCCGTTTTTCCATGACCCATCAACTCAGTTATCTCCCCGTTTTTCCCATGGCCCATCAACTCAGTTATCTCCCCGTTTTTTCCCATGACCCATCAACTCAGTTACCTCCCCGTTTTTCCATGACCCATCTACTCTGTTATCTCTCCGTTTTTCCCATGTCCCATCAACTCAGTTACCTCCCCGTTTTTCCATGACCCATCAACTCAGTTATCTCTCCGTTTTTCCCATGGCCCATCAACTCAGTTACCTCCCCGTTTTTCCATGAATCATCAACTCAGTTATCTCCCCGTTTTTCCATGACCCATCAACTCAGTTATCTCCCTGTTTTTTCCATGACCCATCAACTCAGGCAGTCTACTGTTAGAGTTTATGATTTGTGTGGCTGTGTTTAATGAAATGTTAATTTGTGTTTCGTCTGGATCCTCTCTTAGCGAATGTATCTGCCTTATCATTTCTTGGTGTGTTGGAGTGTCCTGCATCCATTGCTTCATTAGCCTTATGTCGTGTGTGTTAACTCTTTCCATACAGACGTTTTTTTTTTTTTAATTCACGCAACAGAAGAGATTTCAGACACACAATTGTTCATGGTTTTAAGAATCAATCTACATATTTATATTTATCTAACATATAACATATTATATATGAACTTTTAGATAATTAAACAAGGAATTAGATTTCACCAATACTAAGATGATACAAGACCTGTAAAAAGAATACGGTTTGTTGACAGTTCACACTAGTCAAATTGAGAATGACGCTCTGTGCGGTGAAACGTACAGAAAGAGTTAATGAGGTTACCTATGACTATGGTGAGCTGTGTGAGTTCTGGTTTGTTTATGGTACTTTCTAGTCGCCGCAGAGCTGGTTTGGAACCAGTATATATATATTACTGCAATTCTATTATTTCATGGTGTGGTATCAAAAACAGTATTCAGATGGTAGAGTGATGCTTCTAACGCGGTTATTTCTGCTTCATAATTGTTGTAGACTTCACCACATAGGCTTTACTTCTTCTGCTGTTCCATCTGAGTAATGTATCAAAATTCCATATCCTGCTTTGATAGTTTCCTCTGTAGCTACACCATCAGTATACTAATATTTGGTGACAATTCTTTGATGATTCTTGATGTTTGTTGACACTTCTCAGGCAGGTGGTATTTTTCTTGTTTGTTTTTGACATGCTGCTAAGTTGAGATTTACTTGATTCTTTAGTTAGGAACCCATATATCCACTTAATTTCTTTGCTCCTTAGGGTTCCCGAATGTACGTTAAACTTTCACGTTAATCCAACCTGCTGCTAGGGCTTTTATATAAACAATATGTTTTATATGAACACACGTTTAGCCGTATTTTTATTACATGTAACATATACAAAATTACTGAACATTTATTATTTTTTTTTTATATTTACGAACACATATACTCACATACAATTTTCAATATTTTAATATTCAATATGCAGTTGGAATTGTAAATATTTAGATACAATATTTTAATTTCTTCTCTCTTTCTCTCTCTGTCTAAATATATATATATATAGTGAGAGAGAGAGAGAGAGAGAGAGAGAGAGAGAGAGAGAGAGATTTCAAAAGAAATAAAAGAAGATAGGTCAGGTAAATTGTCAAACTACATGGTATAACAAAAGTGGTCGTCAGTGGTAAAATGCTAAACTAAAATTGTTAAAATAAATTGCCACAGTAAAAAGAAAAGTAAAGTACCCCCGTCA
Organism: Megaustenia siamemsis; assembly: GCA_032433765.1. Classification (NCBI taxonomy): domain Eukaryota; kingdom Metazoa; phylum Mollusca; class Gastropoda; order Stylommatophora; family Ariophantidae; genus Megaustenia; species Megaustenia siamemsis. The sequence goes on along the minus strand of JAVIAB010000041.1, from coordinate 40,267,836 downwards.
CGCCAAGTGGCGTCTAGGGAATATGGTGTTAGTGACCATAAATTTTATAGACCTTCAGCACATGATTTTGGGGGTGTTGTGGTCGGTATTACGCCCGTGCCGCTTTACTTTCCCAGACAAAAATCCGGTACCCATTAAAGGCTGCGTGAACCGGAAGCCGTCGGTTGGGATCGAACACTACCTCGTGTCCTTTGTAGTCCAGTTCACTAACCACTGAGCTATCGCGGCTCCCAAATTGTCACAATACCGCGTATAAAGACAACAGAAATGATAATCAGACGAGAAATACTAATGTAAAATTGTTCAGATAAATCATAAAACGACAGTGTAGAAAAAAGAAAAAAAATAATCGTTAGAAATAAACACGCGGAAGTAAAATTACTGAGATAAATGCGCATTGGCTGGAAAATATAATGGTTAACATGAAGCCTACGTCACAATTTGTTTTCTTTTTTTATTTTCAGGGGAGTAGAGGTAATACGGAGGTGACGGAAAGAATATTAATATTCAATTCCTTGAAATATATCATCATCATGTGCGTAGGCGATCATGTCCTCCAACAACTCCCTATCCACAGTGCATCGTATCAGTTCTGTTATTGACTGTTTTCCATGCCATAGTACCAAGCTATATGGTATTTTATCTCTTTGTTGTCTGTGATCTCTCTTTGTTGTCTGTGATCTCTCTTTTGTGTCTGTGATCTCTCTTTGTTGTCTGTAATCTCTCTTTGTTGTCTGTGATCTCTCTTTGTTGTCTGTGATTTCTCTTTTTCGTCTGTGACCTCTGTTTGTTGTCTGTGACCTCTGTTTGTTGTCTGTGATCTCTCTTTGTAGTCTGTGATCTCTCTTTGTTGTCTCTGATATATCTTTGTTGTCTGTGATCTCTCTTTGTCGTCTGTGATATCTCTTTGTTGTCTGTGTACTCTCTTTATCATATGTGATCTCTCATAGTTGTCTGTGATTTCTCTTTTTCGTCTGTGACCTCTGTTTGTTGTCTCTGACCTCTATTTGTTGTCTGTGATCTCTCTTTGTAGTCTGTGATCTCTCTTTGTTGTCTCTGATATATCTTTGTTGTCTGTGATCTCTCTTTGTAGTATGTGATCTCTCTTTGTTGTCTCTGATATTTCTATGTTGTCTGTGATATCCCTTTCTTGAAATATAAAGTTAATTTAATAATACACGTTGTCGTGGTTTATAACTGAATATATTTTTTTATCGGAACATTCATTGTAATGTTTATATATGACAAGGCTTGTACTAGGATGAAACACTGAGTGTCTGCTGTCGAGAGGGCGAGGTTGTCGTCAAGGCGGAGAAGTTGGAGAATGTAGGCAGAATGTTCTAAAGCCGTAAGTTCTTAACTTGTGGCCAGCGAACTCTGTGAGACTGGATGATGTGGGCAACTCTTGAAGGCTTGATGAAATCTTGTCATTGTCCGTAGCTAAAATAGGAACGGATGAATTATTACTATTATTGTTATTATTATTATATAAGACATGTAACAACAAAGGAAAATCACTAATTCAGACAGTTCGAATAGCACAAGAACGACAAATAATATAACCACGACATCTTTTCGGTACCAGTGAGAAAGAGAAAAGAAAGAGAAAAGAAAGAGAAAAGAAAGAATTGTTATTATTACTGCTATTGTTATTATTCTGGTTATTATTATTGTTATTTTTTATTATTTTTATTGTTATTGTTGTTGTTATTATTATTATTATTTTATTGTTATTGTTATTGTTGTTATTTTTATTTTTGCTGTTGTTATTATTGTTATATTACTGTTATTATTACCTGTATTGTTATTGTTATTATTATTAGTGGTATTACTGTTATTATTACCTGTATTGTTATTGTTATTATTATTAGTGGTATTACTGTTATTATTACCTGTATTGTTATTGTTATTATTATTAGTGGTATTACCGTTATTATTACCAGTATTGTTATTGTTATTAATATTGTTATTATTATTACTTGTATTACTATAACTATTTTTATTATTTTTATTTTCTAACTTTTAAAATTCCATAATCAGCTATGACTGACGGAGGCTACAAATTTCCAACTTGTCAGAAATCTTCCCAAATAAAACACAGCCTGAATCTACTTATTTCTCACCTGTCTTCTGTGTGATTTTCTCTCCAAATCCGTCTACCTTCACGAGAAATTTAAATAATTATTAATTAAGTTGTAATTAATTAATTGGACAAGTCAACCTATGACAATCTGCACCATGAAAGCAAGAGACAGAGTGTAATGGCGCTCCATGGTAGCCAACCTTCGATGCGGAGACGGCACTGAATGATGATGAATGAATTAATTAATTCAATTTGATACGCTTCTGAGTTTTAAATCGCTCGGGTCTGCTGGAATAAAAGACATTTAGAGGGGTTCCACGTTAAAGAAACGAGTTAAAGACTCGCTGTTATAGAATCATCATCATGTGTTAGTAACAACCACCATAAATATACAACCCTCAAAAATAAATTAAAAATGCAAGTAAATCTTAGAGCCCTGTCACGCCAAATGGTGTATAGGGAGTATGGTGTTAGTGACCATCATTTATATAGACATTCGACTTATGATTTATGGCGCAATGTGGTCGGTATTACGCCCGTGCCGCTTTACTTTCCCAGAAAAAAATCCATTTCCCATTTAAGGCTGGGTGAACCCGGGAGCCGTCGATTAGGATCGAACCCGAACTCTAGTAATTTGTAGTCCAGTTCACTAACCACTGAACTTTCGCTTCTCCCCAATTAAAAATGTACTGAACAAAAAGTCACTAACAGTTTACCTATAAAATATACCAATAAAAGGCCCAATGCACTAATAACAATTTAACAGTAATAACATTGTTACAAACAATGTAATAATAATAGTATATTAATAACAATTTAACAGTAATAACATTGTTACAAACAATGTACCAATAATAGTATATTAATAACAATTGTTTAGAATTGACTAACTAATGCTACAATAAAATAACAACATAACTAACATTTCATAAGGGACAGAATAGAAGAACACGCCTCGGGCTACTGGACGTGGATACTACAGACCATAGATCGTTGACATGAAATGGAGAAAGCGCACCAGAAACTGGTCCTGGAGACAAAGACTATTTGAAACCAATTATAGCTCACATCTGGTGCACAAAGTGTACTGTACAGACGAAAGGGTCAAATCAAAACCATCAGATGTTAGGTTAATCAAAAGTCCAAGTCGATCATTAAATATTAACTCTCCCCCTCGCCTCGTCCTTTCGAGAATCGTGACTCGTGTAGTGCAATCATTGTCCCAAATGTTGTATATTTAAACTATGTCCTGGGACATATGTCGTGCCTTGGTAGGATCGAGCAGATGGCAGATCGTTAACATAATGGATTGTGTAATCGAAAGGGATGTCTCAATGAGAGTTTTCTCAAAGTTGATGTCATTATGATGAGGAGACTGTCTTAATGATGGTGAGAATGTATTGGGAGAAATATGTCGTTTTAATGTTTATGAGGCTGTCTTAGAATAAATAAGACTGTCTTAATGATGGTGAGAATGTATTGGGAGAAAGATGTTGTTTCAATGTTTATGAGGCTGTCTTAGAATAAATAAGACTGTCTTAATGATGGTGAGAATGTATTGGGAGAAAGATGTTGTTTCAATGTTTATGAGGCTGTCTTAGAATAAATAAGACTATTTTAATGTGGACGAGGTTGTCTTTATGCTGCTAAGATTATTTTATTGTTCATGATATTTACTAATGTTGATGAGGAGTCTGTCTTACTTTGATTAGCAGTAACAATAACTTTCTTAGTATTGATGAAATCAGGAAGATATTATGCACTCCATTTTTGACAATCGAAACAAGAAAAAAGAGTTCTTAAATGTTATGTAGAGTCAGTCTTAATATATGGATGTGAATCATGGACAATAGGACAACAGACAAGAAAATCACTGGAGTCTGTAGAAATGTGGTTATACAGAAGAATGTAGAGAATACCATGGACAGCTAAGAAGAGTAACGAAAACGTTCTGAAAGAGGCCAAAGCAAAAAGAGAGCTAATTTCCAATATTAGGAAGAAACTATCATCATTTTTTGGCCATGTAATGAGAAGAGAACAGCTGGAATATATTGTAACAACTGGAAAAATCGAGGGACGAAGATATAGAGGGAAGCAAAGAGAAAAAAATAAAAGCTTAAGAGAATGACTTGGCGGAAGGTCAACAACAGAAATGATAAATAACTGTTGAGATCGAAAATTGTGGAGAGACATGATCACCTACGCCAGCAGGCCCGGTACTTGATGATGATGATGATAACCCTCCCCTGAATCCTTGGTGGTGGGATTCGATACTTAGCCCTCTCGGATGATGGTGAAAAAAACAGGAGGTCCCGTGTGCTTCCTGCGCACGTTAAAGAACCGTTGACTTTCCGAGACCGAGGCGAGTAAGCCAGAAATAATAGCTACTCGGTAAAAAATGGATGGCAGCAAAAGTCACTCAAGAACAAATATGTGAGAGTACCTCAGGAGTCGAAGAATATCGGCCTAAATGGCGAGGGACACTCCAGCATATGGCTGCCAGTGTGAATCTGTGGAAAAAAAGCTGATATTTATGAAACATTCAGTCTTTCGGCATGGAAATTTTAAGCAAGAATACGTAAGTAAACAAATAAAGAAAGACAATGTCTTTTAGATATTCTATTTCTATTTCTTCATTCTTTGCTATCACGCACATTAGATCAAGTATAGGTTTGTCCCGATTACAGCGAAACTGTTTCAATGAATGTGAATCAAACTGACGTGAAATGTACACTTGCTGTGACATGACTGACCCTGTCCACAAACTTGTACTTTATATAAAATAAGGCAAAGGTACTCTCCACGCCGTGATAACAGGTATTGGAAATTTGGTGTTAGTGACCATATTTTATCTATGACATTGTGGTAGTTTTGGGTAATGTGGTCGGCAGGGCGCCTTCAGGTCAATATTTCGGATAGGCGGCAGGAAACCGTTGAATCACTGTCTGAAAAATGTTCCTTGTTGCAGTTTCCTCATATTCCAAGTCCGGCTTGCTGCCGGAGCTACTGAGTTTAGTGCTCTGTGCACACCGTGAGCTGTGTGTTTCATCCAGATAGTGTTTCTATATTCAGATTGTTTAAGATGAATAATGATACAGTATGTCGAAGGACGGGTGTCCGGTTAGCGCAATCGATAGGCGGTTGGCTTACCACGGCAACAGCCGGGGTTCGTACCCTGGCGAGGACACCTGGGTTTTACTAATTCCCTAAAAATTAGTGGGAGCCGCGATAGCTCAGTGGTTAGTGAACTGGACTACTACGGACAAGGGGTAGGGTTCGATCCCAACCGACGGCTCCGGGTTCACCCAGCCTTAAATGGGTACCAGATTTTTTCTGGGAAAGTAAAAGCAGCACGGGCGTAATACCGACCACATTACCCCAAAAGTCATGTGCTGAAGGTCTGTAAAATATAGGGTCACTAACACCATATTTCCCTATACGCCACTTGGCGTGACGGGGGGTACTTTACTTACTATGTCGAAGGACAGTTCAGATGCGTTCAATTCTGTGCGGAAACGCCTTTTGTCTTTTAGCTTGTGCTGTATCTGATGCGAGGAGGACCGCAACTGCCTTTCTTTGTTTGGATATTCGTGAGTTGTTAATTCGGATGATTCAACTGGCACGAGAGGTTGAGCAATTATGGATTTCCATTTGTTTCCAGTGATACCGGGGCCTTCGAATAACCATAAACATAACCGTCTTTACTTCTCAGAAAACATCTCAGGCTCCAATTTTTTTATTATGTGCTGGCCAGGCCGCCGTTACTTCTCAGAAAACATCTCTGGCTCCAATTTTTGGATTATGTGCTGGCCAGGCCGCCGTTACTTCTCAGAAAACATCTCTGGCTCCAATTTTTGGATTATGTGCTGGCCAGGCCGCCGTTACTTCTCAGAAAACATCTCTGGCTCCAATTTTTGGATTATGTGCTGGCCAGGCCGCCGTTACTTCTCAGAAAACATCTCTGGCTCCAATTTTTGGATTATGTGCTGGCCAGGCCGCCGTTACTTCTCAGAAAACATCTCTGGCTCCAATTTTTGGATTATGTGCTGGCCAGGCCGCCGTTACTTCTCAGAAAACATCTCTGGCTCCAATTTTTGGATTATGTGCTGGCCAGGCCGCCGTTACTTCTCAGAAAACATCTCTGGCTCCAATTTTTGGATTATGTGCTGGCCAGGCCGCCGTTACTTCCTAGAAACAATCTCTGGCTCCAATGTTTTAAGGCTGAGCGAACCTCGGAGCCTTGTCGGTCTTAATAAAATCTGCCACTTTTGGGATTTGAACCAGGACTATTCAGATCAGGAAGTGAACGCGCTAATGAGTCCACTTATGTAAATGTCCTGTTTGATGGAGTTTCCATGAAAGACCCTCGATTCGGTCATTCACACCGAACAGTGACGTTAGAGGTAATTTCAACAATGGAAACTGTGTTTTATATTGCCCCTCATAATCTGCCATTTCAAATCATGACTGGGTCTAACTGCCGATTAAAACTGACGCATGTTGTCTATGATGTGTCTCGACAGCGACTAAACAATTAACGTTGCTAATTTTAGTTATTGTTGTTCATTAATTTACAATCTAAGCACTTATAACAATCAGTCTGCGTGCATTATTTAACACGTTTCTTCCACTTTCTGTTAATGTCAGACTATGGCAGCTGAAGTTGACACCATTGATGAGTAGGTGTTAACACCGGAAGTAAAATAATTTACCAAATGTCAGCAATATCTAACCTCCTCTACAATGAACATTTATATTTGATAATTTCAAAACAAAACAATGCGACTGTAACGAGTCACTTCTTCTCTCATTGTAGATTAATTGTTTTATCTGCTTCTTCTCTCATTATAGATTAATTGTTTCATCTGATTCTTCTCTCATTATAGATTAATTGTTTTATCTGCTTCTTCTCTCATTATAGATTAATTGTTTTATCTGCTTCTTCTCTCATTATAGATTAATTGTTTTATCTGCTTCTTCTCTCATTGTAGATTAATTGTTTCATCTGCTTCTTCTCTCATTGTAGATTAATTGTTTCATCTGCTTCTTCTCTCATTGTAGATTAATTGTTTCTCTGCTTCTTCTCTCATTGTAGATTAATTGTTTCATCTGCTTCTTCTCTCATTGTAGATTAATTGTTTCATCCGCTTCTTCTCTCATTGTAGATTAATTGTTTCTCTGCTTCTTCTCTCATTGTAGATTAATTGTTTCATCTGCTTCTTCTCTCATTGTAGATTAATTGTTTCATCTGCTTCTTCTCTCATTGTAGATTAATTGTTTCATCTGCTTCTTCTCTCATTGTAGATTAATTGTTTCATCTGCTTCTTCTCTCATTGTAGATTAATTGTTTCATCTGCTTCTTCTCTCATTGTAGATTAATTGTTTCATCTGCTTCTTCTCTCATTGTAGATTAATTGTTTCATCTGCTTCTTCTCTCATTGTAGATTAATTGTTTCATCTGCTTCTTCTCTCATTGTAGATTAATTGTTTCATCTGCTTCTTCTCTCATTGTAGATTAATTGTTTCATCTGCTTCTTCTCTCATTGTAGATTAATTGTTTCATCTGCTTCTTCTCTCATTGTAGATTAATTGTTTCATCTGCTTCTTCTCTCATTGTAGATTAATTGTTTCATCTGCTTCTTCTCTCATTGTAGATTAATTGTTTCATCTGCTTCTTCTCTCATTGTAGATTAATTGTTTCATCTGCTTCTTCTCTCATTGTAGATTAATTGTTTCATCTGCTTCTTCTCTCATTGTAGATTAATTGTTTCATCTGCTTCTTCTCTCATTGTAGATTAATTGTTTCATCTGCTTCTTCTCTCATTGTAGATTAATTGTTTCATCTGCTTCTTCTCTCATTGTAGATTAATTGTTTCATCTGCTTCTTCTCTCATTGTAGATTAATTGTTTCATCTGCTTCTTCTCTCATTGTAGATTAATTGTTTCATCTGCTTCTTCTCTCATTGTAGATTAATTGTTTCATCTGCTTCTTCTCTCATTGTAGATTAATTGTTTCATCTGCTTCTTCTCTCATTGTAGATTAATTGTTTCATCTGCTTCTTCTCTCATTGTAGATTAATTGTTTCATCTGCTTCTTCTCTCATTGTAGATTAATTGTTTCATCTGCTTCTTCTCTCATTGTAGATTAATTGTTTCATCTGCTTCTTCTCTCATTGTAGATTAATTGTTTCATCTGCTTCTTCTCTCATTGTAAATTAATTGTTTCATCTGCTTCTTCTCTCATTGTAGATTAATTGTTTCATCTGCTTCTTCTCTCATTGTAGATTAATTGTTTCATCTGCTTCTTCATCCCAGAAACCTGGAAACTGTTGGGGCAGCACTTACAGATTACCCTTTCTGTGACTTTCTCCATTTCTCTCCATCTTCTGTTATTTTTTATTTATTTTTTTTTTTTGAGTCAGCGAAGTCGAGGACTGTCTATTTTTTTTTTAAAATCTTATCCTCCCATCTCTTTTTCTGTCTGTCTCTCTCTCGACCTCATTTCACGTTACTTGTAGAATGGTTTTTGCCAGGTCAGAAAATAGATATATGTTTAAAAAAGAAATAAGTGAAGAGCCCCGTCACACCAAGTGGCGTATAGGAAATGTGGTGTTAATGACCATAATTTTTGCAGACATTCGGCACATGCTTTTTGGGGTAATTTGGTCGGTATCACGCCCGTGCCGCTTTACTTTCCCAGAAAAAAAAAAGCATGTACCCATTTATGGCTGAATAGATATTTGTGGTCAACCAATTTCATTTTTCGTTTCTTCACGACATTCAGAAGATCACCCATTGTTTGCGTGTTGTATTCTTTAGCGAACTTTCTCGAAATCTTTTATGATCTAAGTAAGAGATGCTCGAAATCTGTTATAATCTAAGTAAGAGATGCTCGAAATCTTTTATGATCTAAGTAAGAGAGGGTCCAAATCTTTTATGATCTAAGTAAGAGATGCTCGAAATCTGTTATAATCTAAGTAAGAGATGCTCGAAATCTTTTATGATCTAAGTAAGAAATGCACGAAATCTTTTATGATCTAAGTAAGAGATGCTCGAAATCTGTTATAATCTAAGTAAGAGAGGGTCAGAATCCTTTACGATCTAAGTAAGAGAGGGTCCAAATCTGTTACGATCTAAGTAAGAGAGGGTCCAAATCTTTTACGATCTAAGTAAGAGAGGGTCCAAATCTTTTACGATCTAAGTCAGAGAGGGTCCAAATCTGTTACGATCTAAGTAAGAGAGGGTCCAAATCTTTTACGATCTAAGAAAGAGAGGGTCGAAATCTACCGATAAAATTCCATCTGTGTAACTTGTATATTATTAAATAGTTCTGCTATAATGGTCCAACAGCTGCAGTCTCCGAGTAGTATAGTCACTGCTGTCATCGAGCCTAGCAAGATTATCTTATCCCCAGGGAAATAAATGAGACACCCTCTACCGGACTGGTCGCAGCCCGCGTTAACAGTGACCGTGCCTTTGTCGCTCACCAGATCACGGACGATATGTGAACTACCGGCGAAATAGCAAACAAAATAAGAATAGGGAATAACATCACAATACGAGCATAGAATGTCAGAATCTTAGACAAGTAGTGATGTTGAAAGAACTGCCACATTAATGGATAACTCGAACATAACAGGTTTACTTTTGAAACATTTACTACCGTAGTAAAAAAAAAAAGTAAAGTACCCCCGTCACGCCAAGTGACGATTAGGGTATATGGTGTTAGTGATCATAAATTTTACAGACCTTCGGCACATGATTTTTGGGGTAATGTGGTCGGTATTACGCCCGTGCCGCTTTACTTTCCCAGAAAAAAAATCCGGTATCCATTAAAGGCTGGGAGAACCCGGAAGCCGTCAGTTGGGATCTAACCCTACCTCTTGTCCTTTGTAGTCCAGTTCACTAACCACTGAGCTATCGCCGCTCCCTTTCTACCGTAGTAAACCAAATAAATTATATCATTTGAAACTGTAAATCTAAACCAAGCTGATAATGGTTCGAGACTAAAATGTTCACAGAAAGAATCGCGACACGTGTCTTGGTGTATAGGAAATACGGTATTAGTTCATATATTTGTTAACCACCATTTAGCGCTTAGGGAAATCTGGTTTGTAATCCACTGCCATTGTTTTCCAAGAAAAAATGTCCCATCCATTAAAAGCTGGTTGAACACAGTAGTACCCAGAATCCCATGAACGGGCACAAAAGCAAGTACGTCCATTTTCAAAGAACTTAAATTAAAAAGAAAAAAAAAACTAATTCATAAACATGAAAAGAAGGACAATAAATTACGTTGGTCATGTAAAAGGACATAATGAGTTATAGAATATAATGTTCAATGTCATAGTTCCAGGTAATCGAAGGAGACGAGGAAACAGAAGGAGGTGGTTGCAAGATATCACAGACGAGCTGGGATTGACAACTGCTGAAGCTGGATATCTCACGCTAAAACAGGAACAACTTGAGTGTCGTTGATTTGAACACAAATTTCTGCTGAGACATAATAGATGATGATGAACGTGGTGATGTTGATAACGATAATTATGGTGATGTTGCTAAAGATGATGATGGTGATGTTGATAAAGGTGGTGATGTTGTTACTGATGATGATGATAGTAATATTTTTGATTATAATGACGATGGTAAGGTCGTTGATATATTGGTGGTGTTGTTGATAACGGTGGTGATGTTGTTACTAATGATAGTGTTGAAAATGATAATGATGATGTTTATGTTGTTGACAGTGATGGTGATTTTGTTGACAAAGATGATGATAGGGTTTTTGTTGATAATCATAATGATGGTGCATTTGTTGATATTGAAGACGATAATGGTGGTGATATTGATAATGCTAATAATTAATCTAGAAGCTATCGATCTAGATCGAACTCGACACATTCTACAATGTAGCCCAACTCTTTAACTAATGCACTATCGTGTCGCACTATTGTGTCGCACTATCGTGTCGCACTATCGTGTCGCACTATTGTTTGGCACTATTGTGTCGTACTATCGTGTCGCACTATCGTATCGCACTATTGTATCGCACTATTGTGTCGCACTATCGTGTTGCACTATTGTGTCGCACTATCGCGTCGCACTATCGTGTCGCTATATTTTGTCGCACCATTGTGGCGCACTATCTTGTCGCACTATTGTGTCGCACTATTGTGTCGCACTATCGCGTCGCACTATCGTATCGCACTCACTATTGTGTATCACTATTATGTCGCACTATCGCGTCGCACTATTGTGTGACACTATTGTGTCGCACTATCGCGTCGCACTATCGTGTCGCACTATTATGTCGCACTATCGTGTCGCACATATCGTGTTATATCGTGTCGCACTATCGTGTCGCACTATCGTGTCGCACTATCGTGTCGCACTATTCTGTCAGTACGGACAAATAATAAAAGAACACAAAGGTCCTCTTCGCACCTTAATGCGATGTTGAACATCGTGACAGTATCCCACATTTGTTCAATAGCTTACAGCTATTTTTTTTTTCTTTGTGATGTGGTCGACATCACACTAGTCCGCTCCACTTTCCCATAAAATTATTCTGGTACACCCTCTTCAGAGTCTGAGAAAACCTGAAAGTTGTGTCGGGTGGGAAAACAGGTGCAATTTTTTGGTGAATGAAATAGACACAACAACGCGTCAAATATTTGGCACAATAATAACATCAGATGGAAGATGCACCACAGAAATAAAAAGTAGAATAGCTCAGGCTAAAATAGCATTTCAGAAAATCAAAAACGTCTTATGCAACAGGTCTGTGTAAATAGAAGTGAGAAAGAGAGTTCATCGGTGATATATAGAGCCAACTATGACCTATGGAAGCGAATCATGGACAGCAGACAAACAAATGAAAAGACAATTACAGGCTACAGAGATGGGATTTCTCAAAAAAACCAATCAGAAGATTATGAAAAAAGGACAGCACAAAAAGGAAACTTCTAAAAATATTAGAAAGAAATAATCAACATTTTTCAGGCACTTCATGAGAAGAGGAAAGTTGGAATACTTGGTTACAACAGGCAAAATACAGGAAAAGAGAGATCGCGGACGGCAAAGAGAGAAGATTCTGAATAGCTTTGTTTTAAGGCATGGAAAACAGTCAACAATATAATTGATACAATGCATGATGGATAGAAGATTGTGGGAGGACATGATCGCCTACACCAACCGGTATGGCACATGATGATGAAATAGATACAGAATGGATTGGTGGCGTAGTACGAGCAAAAAGGTAACCGCTGGAACTGTTACACAACTCACAAGATGGGAAGTTAAACCGCTGGAACTGTTACACAACTCACAAGATGGGAAGTTAAACCGCTGGAACTGTTACACAACTCACAAGATGGGAAGTTAAACCGCTGGAACTGTTACACAACTCACAAGATGGGAAGTTAAACCGCTGGAACTGTTACACAACTCACAAGATGGGAAGTTAAACCGCTGGAACTGTTACACAACTCACAAGATGGGAAGTTAAACCGCTGGAACTGTTACACAACTCACAAGATGGGAAGTTATGGAGGGCCGAATTTGAATGATTGAACCCGGGCTCGTTCAGCCTGTAGCGAGGGCACTACCAACTCAGAATCGACGACTTCAGTTTGTGCATGCAACTCATGACCTTGACTGTTTCTTGCTGTACAACGTTTTCTCTTGTCGGTATTTTAAACGTTGACATCTTTAAATAAGAGAACTATACTGAACCTGTTGATGCACAACTTTGCAGAGTGGAACTCGCAGAGTTGTCAACCAAGAAAATTGTTCCGCAGTTACAGAGTTAGGCTCATAAAGAGCTACCGGAATTAGAGAGAGAGAGAGAGAGAGAGAGAGAGAGAGAGAGAGAGAGAGAGAGAAGATAGAGGAAAGAAAGAGAGATAGCGAGAAGAGAGAGTGATAAAGGGAAGAGAGATAGAGAAAAGAAAGAGATAGAAGAAAAATAGAGATAGAGGAAAGAGAGCGATAGAGGAAAGAAAGATGAAGAGGAAAAAGATGAAGAGGAAAGAGAGAGATAGATGAAAGAGAGAGATAAATGAAAGAGAGAGATAGAGGAAAGAGAAAAAGAGATAGAGGAAAGAAAGATCAAGAGGAAAGAGAGAGATAGAGGAAAGAAAGAGATAGAGGAAAGAGAGAGATAGATGTAAGAGAGAAATAGAGGAAAGAGAGAGATAGAGGAAAGAGTGAGATAGAGGAAAGAGATAGATAAGGGAAAGAGCGATGGAGGAAAGAGAGAGAAAGAGGAAAGAGTGACATAGAGGAAAGAGAGAGATAAAGGAAAGAGAGAGATAGATGAAAGAAAGAAATAGAGGAGAGATATAGATAGAGGAAAGAGTGAGATAGAGAAAAGAGAGAGATAAGGGAAAGAACGATGGAGGAAAGAGAGATATAGAGAGAAGATTTAAACGTTACTGTACAAGGACACAACATTTGGAAACAAGGACGCCAGTGCTATTCTTTTGACAATCATAACAAGGAGAATAAACAGAATATAGAATAGGAAAAAGAAAGAAATTAGTAAAGTTAACACATATTTTACTAAAAAATATTAGAAATATGTTGGACAATTGTAAACAAACAAAAAAATCTTTTAATTTAAAAGAAGCGGCTGAATATTTCCTTCTTTGTCTATTCTGTATTGAAGTTCTCGTTTGAAGCTCGGAAAGATGTCAATACAAAGCACGAGCTTGCAATGGCCAGGGCTCTTTGTTCGCATTCTTGTACTTATTCTAGTCAAATATTCTTCTGATCTCTCAACACGGCTCAATCATCTAATAACTACTTCATTCATTATCTATACAATAATGGAGCAATATGGTTAGCTTCAGAACGTACTCGTCAGTCAACGTTTCATACTCGCGTAGTTGTCAATAGGTAAGAAAATAATAGCTCAAAGAGAACAAAGAGTCAATGTATTCTCTTAATCTGACGTCACTTACAATGTTTGATGGTCGTACCAACGTCAAACCAAAATAGATACATTAGTTGCAGACTTGCCTGCGTGCTTCGTCATAAATGACATCACTTGTGCGGCATCACCAAAGAATAGGAATGGCAAAAAGAGTAATTTTAATGCCATGAAAAGTGTACTAACATCAAAACAAATAACACCAGGGCTAAAACTAAGAATAGCAAAATGTTACATCTTCTCAATATTCCTATATGGTGCAGAAACATGGACATTAGACAAGATAACAGAAAAGAAAATTGACGCCTTTGAAATGTGTATTTATAGAAGTATAGGTAGAATTGGATGGAAGGAAAAGAAAACATACGCTGACGTTTTAAAACAAATAAAAATGAAAAGAGAACTACCAAATAAAATTAGAACAAGACAAATGAAATTTTTGGGCCATGCTAAAAGACACAACAGCCTACTAAAAGTAATATTGGAATGGAAAATACAAGGTAGCAGAGGCAGACCAAGATCAACATGGAGGAGTAACATCAAAAGATGGAAAAATCATCCTATGACAATCTGCACCATCAAAGCAAGAGACAGAGCGGAATGACGCTGCATGGTAGCCAACCTTTGATTCGTAGACGGCACTCAATGATGATGATGTGAGAGAAATTGTTTACAAACTATGCGGGACTCCAGTTTCTCTGTTGAGAGTTTCCCTTTGTGATTGCTCATGTCATTTATTTTAATTAATTTATGACAGATTTGTGAGGTTGGTGTTTTGCTTTCATCTGATTTGCACTTCTGCTTGAATGTGCTATCTTCTTATATTACCCAGTAGGTAGAAATGTTTTGATGCTGTCTCGGATGGAATCGCTATCCTTTGAAATCAGAACTATTTACTATCAACTTGTTTATATTTCTGAGGAGAGAGGAGGCAAAAACGCAGGGGAAAAAATGTCTTAGAGTGATCAAAGACATCACAACACGATTCGACGTACCGTTGAATTTACTTGTCTTTTGCTGGAAGGCAACACGGGGGAAAAAACATTCAAAAACTACAAATAAATATAAAATAATTGTTTAAAAATATTAAGCCGTATTTTTAGTAAAGTAATAAATAACGATAATAATAAAAATAACAGCAATAATATTAAAAAGAATAATAAAACTAATAAAAACAATAATGACCACAAGAAAAATAAATGCAGAGTACATGGGAGCCGCGGTGGCTAAGTGGTTGGTGAAATAGGCTTCTGAGGACAACGGGTCATGTTCAATACACCTCGAGAGAAACTATTGGCCCTAAGACCAACATCCCGGCAATTTCTCAATGCGTGGAGAGAATCATTACCTTAAACATCAAAATAAATGGACTGTTCGTTCAATGGAAATTGACATTTTCATATATCAAGATTAAGAAATTAAAAATATACATCTAGATTTGTGTGGGTTATCATCATTGCACTCTAAACATTTTCATAGGGGCTCAGATCCCACAGAGATGAACTCGCAGGTACCATACAGTGTGATACTCTCTCGGAGAATATCAACAGAGAGCCATGAACTCACAGGTACCATTCAGTGTGGCACTCTTTCGGAGAATATCAACAGAGAGCCATGAACTCACAGGTACCATACAGTGTGGTACTCTCTCGGAGAATATCAACAGAGAGCCATGAACTCACAGGTACCATACAGTGTGGTACTCTCTCGGAGAATATCAACAGAGAGCCATGAACTCACAGGTACCATACAGTGTGGCACTCTCTCAGAGAATATCATCAGAGAGGCATGAACTCACAGGTACCGTACAGTGTGATACTCTCTCAGAGAAGATCAACAGAGAGGCAGGCGTGTGGGAACAACTCTTTCCCTACCGGTAGCTTTTTATCAATGCCACTTTAAAGATTTCAGAGATAAACTTCCTCATGTGGTTTTAATGATCAATCTACATATATCCAACGTCCTAATACCCCAACAATCATGTCGATGCTCAGATGTTGAAGACTAAGATGGCTGGGTCACGTCCAGCGAATGGAAGAAAAACGCATCCATAATCAAACACTATATGGCGAACTAATACATGGAAAATGACAAATCGGCAGACCTAAACTACAATATAGAGATGTCTGTAAATCATCTCTGAATGACTTCCCCATCTGTGAAAATGACTGGGAACATCTGGCAAGTGGACGCACATCATGGAGAGCATGTATAAGGAATGGTATAACATCATTTGAGACTATGCTAAGGTAAAACTTAGAAGAGAAAATCCTCATGAAAAAGGATGGAAAGCCCTGTGGATCAGTGGGCCTGACTTGCTCATTCTGTGACCGTGTGTTTTGTCAAATATTGGCAGAATTAGCCACGAGAGAAGCTCCTCGACAAAAACAAAACCTCAAAAAAATGCACAATAGCCTCCACTAGACCGTCTGACAGGACGAAAATGACCATATATATCTACATATTTATATTTATCTAACATATAACATGGTTTATATATGAGTTTTTAGATAATTGAACAAGGTATTAAATTTCACCAATACTAAGATGATACAAGACAAGTAAAAATAATATGGTTTGATGACGGTTCACAGTAATCAAATTGAGAGTGACGTTCTATGCGGCGAAACGTAGGGAAAGAGTTTGAAGCGCCTCACACTCTCACTACAGCTACATATTTGTCTCTCATTGTCCACACAATGAGCGTACTCCTGTTCAAAATTAATTGCAACAACTCCAGTAGTGTTAGAATTATTGAAGGAATATCGGTTGTGGTGGCGGCTGAAACGCCCTATACACGGTCCTTGTGATAAACTTACTTATGCAACTGATGTGCGCTGCATTTCGATCGCTCTGGGATATGGGTAAGACTATATCCTTGATATTCCCTATAATGGTATTGTGATATCGCGTTATCGTGTGTCACGATAAATAAAACGTTAGTGTCTACACTAGAGTAAGCACTTCATGGTTATTCCCAGTCTTACCTCCCTCTCTGCAGTGTACACAATGCCTTTGTTAAAATATTTTCCCATCTACATGTCAAATCGACCCTGACGCCAACAATTTACACCCGAGGCCTCCCTGTTAACTAAGTGCATTTGCTTAAATGCAGGCACGTGATTTCATGCTTATCTTAATGCTGGTCCCCGCCGCTTTCTTCAGAGCCGGGCTCATCTTTACTAATTTATGTTTGCCCCCAGCCTCACTATTGAGCAGTTGCGTAAACACTGTAAAGAACATTAAAGAAGCGGTTTGTTTACGGATTGCTCTAGCATTACACATGCGCAGAGACCATGCACTCGCTAATGTCGTATCCTACAGATAACCAAATATCTTATCACACACGTTCATTCTCGTGGTAAATAATAAACTGCCTTTATTTTCATATTGATATGTTCTAGAAGTATTCATTAATCATGTACATCGTCATCATCATCATCATCATCATCATGTGCCATACCGGTTGGTGTAGGCGATCATGTCCTTCCACAATTTTCTATCTACAGTGCATCGTAACAATTCTGTTGTTGACTGTTTTCCATTGCATGACACCAAGCTATCCAGTATTTTATCTCTTTGTCGTCTGCGATCTCTCTTTTTTTTTATATTTTACCAGTTGTAACAAATTAACCCAACTTTCCTCTTCTCATGATGTGCCCTAAAAATAATGATTGCTTTTTTCTGATGTTTTTTAGGAGTTACTTTTTAGTGTTGGCCTCTTTGAGAATTTCTTCATTGGTCATTTTAGCTGTCCCGAAAACTTTCAACATTCTTCTGAGAAATCCCATTTCTGTGGCCTCTAATCGTCTTTTCATTTGTTTGTCTACTGTTCATGATTAAATGAGAATTGATTGAGATTAAATTGAGAGTCATCCTTAGGCATGAATTGGTTCTCTATAGCGCCGATGAACTCTATTTCTCACTTCTATTGACATAGATTTGTTGCATAAGATATTTGTCATTTTTTTAAATGCTGTTTTGGCCTCATGTACATATACCTGTAATTAGCACTACGCATGTCAATTCTAGTTTTAGTTTTTTTTTTTAAGTGGCCGTGGTACTATTGCTATTGCTGCAGCTGCAGCTGCTGCTACTTCTACTACACTTACTATTACTCCTGCATCTAGTGTTACGTCTACTACAATTGCTATTACTACAAGCAACAACAATATTACATACTACTAGTAATCTATATCGCTGTTCCTGAGCACTAAACATAACAGTGGTAACAACTGCTACTACCACTATCACACCTACAACTAAAACTAATACCACTAATACTGATACGACTAATACTAATACTAAAATTAGTAATAATGGCTGCATATTCAGAGTCATTTATGAGTCGGTCTTTCGGCCACCGACCCTTAAGGAATTAAGCATGTCAGGAGGTCCAATGCTCTTCCGCATCACACATCAATCAAACTGGGAAGTCTGTCACCACGCTGATTCTGACAGAGCGCTGATTACGACTCACCTCCATATGCCGTGTCACGAAAATAAAACCGATTTTCGTCAGATTTGACCTTCCGAGATACTAATCACAGCCAGTTAGTTTTATTATTCTACACCATACTCATTGAACATATATATGTCTGTGTCGCAAACCATACCCGTGCAGATATACATAAATATCAGGAGTTTTTTCAGCCGGAAGTTATAGGATTGCGTTCCGGTAAACTTGAACAACGTTCGCTGTCTTGAAATATTTTATAATTTTTTTCGTAGTAAGTATTTTAAACGTTAACTAGTGATAATGTGATATTCTCACGTTGTGGTCGTTAACACCGAGAGAAGTGAAAAATAGGATTAGAGGACTGGATTATCACGATTTGAATATTTCTTGGGAAGTTATGACAGAGTTGCGGTAATCTTCGTTTGATTTAAAAAGGAGCATCTACAAATTTGTTAATGTGGAGGTTATGTTGAGTACTCGTTATAGATCATCGAATCAGTCTACATACATACATACATATATACATACTTACATACATACATACATACATACATACATACATACATGCATACATACATACATACATACATACATACATACATACATACATACATACATACATACATACATGCATGCATACATACATACATAGATATATCTATACATACACACACTTTTTTTAAAAACGGTACTGATGTAGTTCTGACCACTCTAACGAATGTGACTACCGGTTTGTGGCCCTCAGGAACACCAGTTGTATATGCGATGTGGTAACTTCGATATCAGACGTTGTCCAACGTCATAGACATACCAGAACAAATATGGGGGAATAGGGAGACATGGATAGGACTGTGAGCTTTGTCCTGTCGACAGGGGAAATAGGAAGACATGGATAGGACTGTGAGCTTTGTCCTGTCGACAGGGGAAATAGAAAGACATGGATAGGACTGTGAGCTTTGTCCTAGCGACAGGGAAAATAGGAAGACATGGATAGGACTGTGAGCTTTGTCCTAGCGACAGGGGAAATAGGAAGACATGGATTGGACTGTGAGCTTTGTCCTGTCGACAGGGTAAATAGGAAGACATGGATAGGACTGTGAGCTTTGTCCTGTCGACAGGGGAAATAGGAAGACATGGATAGGACTGTGAGCTTTGTACTGTCGACAGGGGAAATAGGAAGACATGGGTAGGACTGTGAGCTATGTCCTAGCGACAGGGGAAATGGGAAGACATGGATAGGACTGTGAGCTTTGTCCTGTCGACAGGGGAAATAGGAAGACATGGATAGGACTGTGAGCTTTGTCCTGTCGACAGGGGAAATAGGAAGACATGGATAGGACTGTGAGCTTTGTCCTAGCGACAGGGGAAATGGGAAGACATGAATAGGACTGTGAGCTTTGTCTTAGCGACAGGGGAAATAGGAAGACATGGATAGAAGGACTGTGAGCTTTGTCCTAGCGACAGGGGAAATAGGAAGACATGGATAGGAGGATTGTGAGCTTTGTTCTGTCGACAGGGGAAATAGGAAGACATGGATAGAAGGACTGTGAGCTTTGTCCTGTCGACAGGGGAAATAGGAAGACATGGATAGGACTGTGAGCTTTGTCTTAGCAACAGGGGAAATAGGAAGACATGGATAGAAGGACTGTGAGCTTTGTCCTGCCGACAGGGGAAATAGGAAGACATGGATAGGACTGTGAGCTTTGTCCTGTCGACAGGGGAAATAGGAAGACATGGATAGGATTGTGAGCTTTGTCCTGTTGACAGGGGAAATAGGAAGACATGGATAGGACTGTGAGCTTTGTCTTAGCGACAGGGGAAATAGGAAGACATGGATAGGAGGAATGTGAGCTTTGTCCTGTCGACAGGGGAAATAGGAAGACATGGATAGGAGGATTGTGAGCTTTGTCCTGTCGACAGGGGAAATAGGAAGACATGGATAGAACTGTGAGCTTTGTCTTAGCGACAGGGGAAATAGGAAGACATGGATAGGACTGTGAGCTTTGTCCTGCCGACAGGGGAAATAGGAAGACATGGATAGAAGGACTGTGAGCATTGTCCTGCCGACAGGGGAAATAGGAAGACATGGATAGGACTGTGAGCTTCGTCCTAGCGACAAGGGAAATAGGAAGACATGGATAGGACTGTGAAATTTGTCCTGACGATAGGGGAAATAGGAAGACATGGATAGGACTGTGAGCTTCGTCCTAGCGACAAGGGAAATAGGAAGACATGGATAGGACTGTGAGCTTTGTCCTGACGATAGGGGAAATAGTAAGACATGGATAGGACTGTGAGCTTCGTCCTAGCGACAAGGGAAATAGGAAGACATGGATAGGACTGTGAGCTTTGTCCTGACGATAGGGATACATAGGATGGTCATACGATTCCCGATTCTCGGTGGAAGGGGGATAGTGAGAGAAAAACTGAGAAAGGTGGAAAGAGATTGAGAGAAATGTTGTGTATGTATGAGATAGAGAAGGAATGTGTGTGTGTGTGAGAGAGAGAGAGAAGGAATGTTCATGTGTGGGAGAGTTAAAATAAATGTGTGTGAGAAAGATAGAACGAATGTGTGCGTGAGAGAGAGAGAGAAGGAATGTGTATGTGAGAGAGAATGAATGTGTATGTGAGAGAGAGAAGGCATGTGTGTGTGAGAGAGAGAAAGAATGTATGTGTGAGAGAGAAAAGGAATGTGTGTGTGAGAGAGAGAAAGAATGTGTGTGTGTGAGAGTTAAAATAAATGTGTGTGATAGAGATAGAACGAATGTGTGCGTGAGAGAGATAAGGAATGTGTATTTGAGAGAGAATGAATGTGTGTGTGAGAGAGAGAAGGAATTTGTGTGTGTGTGTGTGAGGGAGAAGGAGTGTGTTTGTGAGAGAGAGAAGGAATGTGTGTGTGAGATAGAATAAATGTGTGTGAGAGAGAGATAGAACGAATGTGTTTGGGAGAGAGAGAGAATAAACGTGTGTGAGAGAGATAGAACGAATGTGTGTGTGAGAGATAAGGAATGTGTATGTGAGAGAAAATGAATGTGTGTGTCAGAGAGAAAAGGAATGTGCATGTGAGAGAGAATTAATGTGTGTGAGAGAGAAGGAATGTGAGAGAGAGAGAGAGAGAGAGAGAGAGAGAGAAAGAGAGAGAGAGTTGGAGCGATTGAGAATACAGACCACATTGCTAAAAAAAGAAAAGAAACGTGCCCATGTTTAAGAACAGCTAACATTTCCTATAGGTCACACTCCAGGCAGGGTTCAAGTGTGGAATGTTCTATACCAGACACTTCCACTTTGAAGAAAGTAGAATGGAACAAACACCTCCAACCGGCTTATTTGTTCTGCGGCTCTGTATTTCTTTGACTACCATAAATCTCCGGCACTTAACTGCCTATAGCAAGTCCCTCTCATTGGGAAAATAATTGAGAGCGTCACTCTTGTTGTCTCACCCTTTCTCACACGTCATACCTGCACTCAGAAAGGTTTAAAATAGCCGCTTCCAACTGGGAGGCCTTGTTCTTTTGTGTATGTGTTTCCTTTTTTTTAATTTTTTTTTGTTTTAAAGAAAATATGATTTATTAGTTGTTTCACCTTTTGTGAAGCCAAATTCTGAAGAGAACAGATTTTTCTCAGCTAAAGACTGAAATCGTGGGTGAAATAATGAGCAATGCGTATTGTTGTTTAGTCTGAAAATAAACATTGCCTTGTGTTTAGCGGAAAACTGGCGGATTTTGAAAAGTGAAAAGTGACTGTGTCAAAAGAATAGATGGAACGATACAAAAATGTTGAAGCTGGAATGAAGAGCAGGTATGTCTGGTTTATAAAGATGTGCGCTTTTTATTTTAAAACTGGTGCGTTTTATATGTTCACCAACTACGATTAAGTTTGGTGTTTTTGTCTGAGTGAAGAATGTTTTACGAAGCATACCAGTCTGCACTTGTTTACATTCTCGAGAGATTTCATGCACAAGAAGACACGAGATGTTAAAATAATATTTGAGTATTGTCGTTTGAGGAAATGCGAGACGAGGGTCGGTGAACGTGTGTAAGCATCACTCGGGAAGGGCTAGAATGAAGTGACTCGGCTGTATCTAGAGACAAGTCAGTTGGTCACGTCAGTTACAATGAATCTTCACTGGAGTTTACTCCTTGAGGTCATGAAAGCTGGACGTTACTTTAGTTTTGTCTATTGAGACACATAATCATCATGTGTCATACCGGTTGGCGTAGGCGATCATATCTCTCCACAATTTTCTATCTACCGTGCACCATATCAATTATATTATTGACAGTTTTCCGTGCCACGACACCAAGCTATCTAATATTTTCTATCATAGTCGTCCGCTATATCCTTTTCCATGTATTTTGCCTGTTGTAACCAAGTATTCCAACCTTCCTCTTATGATGATGTGCTCTAAAATGTTGATTGTTTCTTTCTGATGTTTTTAATAACTCCCTTGTTGTTTTGGTCTCTGAGAATTTCTTCGTTGATCTTTTAGCTGTCCAAGGAACTTTCAACATTCTTCTGAGAATTCCCATCTCTGTGGCCTCTAATCGTCATTTCATTTGTTTGTCTCCTGTCGATGGTTCGCTTCTGTAGATCAGAATTGGTTCTATATAGCACCGATGAACTCTCTTTCTCACTTCTATTGAAGTAGACTTCTTCCAGAAAACGTTTTGTAGTTTTCTGAAATGCTACTTTCCTTGTACTTTATAACAGCATGTAATAACCCAGTTGAAGTGAATGTTTTGTCTTGTCATCATCATCATCATCGAGTGCCGTCTCTGCATCGAAGGTTGGCTACCATGGAGCGCCATCCCACTCTGTCTCTTGCTTTGATGGTGCAGATTGTCATAGGTTGACTTTTTCATCTTTTGATGTTAGTCGTCCATGTTAGTCTTGGTCTGCCTCTGCCTCTTTTACCTTCTATTTTCCCTTCCAACATTACTTTCAGCAGGCTGTTGTGTCTTTTAACATGCCCCAAAAGTTTCATTTGTCTTTTTCTAATTGTGTTTAGTAGTTCTCTTCATTTTTAGTTGTTTTAAAACTTCATTGTTTGTTTTTTTTTTCCTTTCCATCCAATTCTACCTATTCTTCTATAAATCCACATTTCAAATTTTTCTTTTCTTTCCATCCAATTCTACCTATTCTTCTATAAATCCACATTTCAATTTTTTTTTCTTTCCATCCAATTCTACCTATTCTTCTATAAATCTACATTTCAAATTTTTTTTTTCATTCCATCCAATTCTACCTATTCTTCTATAAATCCACATTTCAATTTTTTTTTTTCATTCCATCCAATTCTACCTATTCTTCTATAAATCCACATTTGTCTTATGGGACATAATAATCCAGTTTAAGTGGGTCTTTCTTGCAGTGAAACACACAATCAAACATTTTCCTTCTCCGAGTTAGACGATCAAATCGGTTCAAGTGAATATTTATCTACTGAGACATTGAATCAGCCAGGCTCAACTGAAATATTGTCTCTCTGCCGAGGTACGTAATAAACCAGCTCATGCGAGACATGTTGTTTATTAAGACTAGCAATAAGTGCATGAACCCAACCGAGTAACGTTTATTATTCCAGTGTTTTGTCCTGCTCACATTACAATCTCGTCGGTTTAATGTTTAAGCATAAAGGAAAACACATGGGACACATAGCGATCATAATACGCCTTACAATGGCATGGCAACACTCTCGCAGAGAATGGAGGGGTATAGTACCAATCAAACACGCTATAATAATAATAATAATCGCTATCATTGCTATTATCATTGTCGACATCATCATTATCCTTTGAAGAAAGTTGCTCTCCTGTCTGAAAGAAGCTGTCTCTCTTGCAAGATCTCCCACTTTTTTGTTGTTGTTAAGTTGAACGACATTTTTATTCACTTCAGACTACCTTCTTCTTGGTCTGCTCCTTTCTCGTCGGCCTGGAACCATTCCTTCCATTATCGTTCTTTCTGGCCCATTGTGTCTTTTGACGTGGTCGTCGTATTTTAATTTCCTCTGACAGATGTTGTCTATAGAGCAGTTCATTTCCTTGTTCTAGTCTTTTTGCATGTCTTCCACACACCAGGATTGCTAAAAGCAAAACAAAAACAGAAAACAAAATGTGCGAACAGTCAGACATCCCTTCATGTAGACACCGAATGGCAAAATAAAACTAAGACAATTAAAAAGGAACTCTAATTAGATCAATTACAATGGAAGGCTCAACTAAGGATATTCTTCTTCTTCTACCTTTCAGCTTCCTGTCGAGCATAGGTCTTCAACAAACACTTTCCAAGTCGTTTTGTTTCTTGCCATTCTTTTATGACCGTTCCATGTCTTCCCCATCATCTTCATCTCTGCTTCTATCTGTCTTCTCCAAGAATTTCTTGGTCTTCCTCTTTGTCTTTTCCGCTGGGAATTCCAAAAAAGGGCCTGTTGCAACTATGGACATAAGAAAAAAAAAAAACCTGCAATAGCTAGCAGTTACCGCCAGTCATGGAGAGGTACGATGTCTGCTCGGTGTGTTGTCACCACACGACAATAACTAACAAATCAGGCTTGTAAAACAATAAATATGTCTGAACCAATGGAAGTGTGAAAGAGAACTCAGCGCTGCTATATAGAGCCAGTTCTCACCTATTGAAGTTAATCATGGACAGCAGATAAACAAGTGCAAAGACGATTAGAGTGTTGATAACGTTCAGAAGAAGAATGTAGAAAATTCCCTGGACAGCCAAAAAGACCAGCGAGGAAATTCCCAACGCGGTAAACACAAACAAGGCACCGTCTTAAAGACAATAGAAAGAACAATCGATATCTTTCTGTCACATCATTTGAAAAGTTGGAATACTTGGTTAGAATTGGCAAAAAAAAATAAAACAGCGATAGAGAGATCAGGGACAACAAATATAAAAGATACTATATGGCTTTGTGTTGTGAAACAATAAACAGTCAAAAACAGAATGTATGCGATGCGCTGTGGACAGAGAAGTGAAAGGAGACGCCAACCAGTAAGACACTTGATGATGAAACCCTAGTTGTAAAGTTAGCACCGATAAAAGTATCGTCTTTCAACGTTCATCATTCTATAAGTTGATCATATTAATGATCTCTTGAGTCGAAACCCATCACAGCACATATGACGGCGCTAGCTACATTCCAGTGAAACGGTCGCCCTTTCATGCTTTAAAACGTTAAGATATGATGGACTCCCTTGGAGATTCCAGAAATATAACATTCTAGAATAACGCGAAAGGTCACGTCACATACTTCTACAACTTTAATTTTATTTTTTAGCTTTTCATAGCTTTCTAGCATTGTTGTTCTAATTGTCTTAATTTTCTCATTCCAGAAAAATAGTCTTTACATGATTATTATTCTACCTGACATCTCAGTTATCAAACTATCAAATATTATCATGACATTTGTTTCATTCTGCGGTCTGCCAAGGAGACTATACAGCAGGAGATGAAAGCTTCGTGCTCAGTGAAATCGCAATTATTTGACAATCGCAACTATTTTATAATCGCAACTATTTGACAATCGCAACTATTTGACAATCGCAACTATTTGAAAATCCCAACTACTTGACAATCGCAACTATTTGACAAACGCAACTATTTGGATATCGCAACTATTTGGAAATCGCAACTATTTGACAATCTCAACTATTTGGAAATAGCACCTATTTGACAATAGCACCTATTTGACAATCGCAACTATTTGACAATCGCAACTATTTGAAAATCACAACTATTTGACAATCGCAACTATTTGACAAACGCAACTATTTGGATATCGCAACTATTTGGAAATCGCAACTATTTGACAATCTCAACTATTTGGAAATAGCACCTATTTGACAATAGCACCTATTTGACAATCGCAACTATTTGACAATCGCAACTATTTGACAATCGTGACTATTTGGCAATCGCAACTATTTGACAATCGCAACTATTTGACAATCGCAACTATTTGACAATCGCAACTATTTGGAAATCACAACTTTTTGACAATCGCACCTATTTGACAATCGCAACTATTAGACAATAGCAACTATTTGGTAATCGCAACTATTTGACAAGAGCAACTATTTGATAATCGCAAATTTTAATTAATCGCAACTATTTGATAATCGCAAATATTAGATAATCGCAACTATTTGATAATCGCAACTATTTGATAATCGCAACTATTTGACAAGAGCAACTATTTGATAATCGCAACTATTTGATAATCGCAAATTTTAGATAATCGCAACTATTTGATAATCGCAACTATTTGATAATCGCAAATTTTAGATAATCGCAAATATTAGATAATCGCAAATATTAGATAATCGCAACTATTAGATAATCGCAACTATTTGATAATCGCAACTATTCTTGTATAAACTGTTTTTTCTGGTCAGAATTTCTCAGATCCTAGAAAAATTACAAAATGTAAAACTAGTCTTTATATAACAAAATAGATCACAATTAGACTTTATATAACAAAATAGATCACAATTAGACTTTATATAACAAAATAGACCACAATTAGACTTTATATAACAACATACACCACCATTAGACGTTATATAACAACATACACCACCATTAGACTTTATATAACAATACTGTATACCCCACCATTAGACTTTATATAACAACATACCCTCCATTTCAACTATCACTGCTATCACGAGTTTGTGTTGATGCAGAACATCATTTGGAGGCCCAGCTTTGTAGGTAAAACGAGGTCTTTATCGGTTGTGAGTCGCCGATCGTACCTTGACGATTGCAGATTCCGTAGCTTTTGTTCAGCTTCTGCTTTAGCCATTGAATCAGCGAAACAACAAGCAAATACAAAATGACGTCATCTATTCCCCCCCAAAATTGTTTCTCCATTTCTCAGCTGAAAGGTGAATTATTGCTTCTCGAAATGACTATCTTCTTGACTTGTAATTCCTTGCCCATTAACATTGCTTTGCTGCACTTCTGCTCTTTCAAACGAAATCTTTAGACTTCATCATATTGACAGACGTAAGCGGAGCATCTTGTGTTTGAGCTCGCCGTAGACATCAGGCCTGCATTTCGTGTGCCATGACATTCATATCCACTCAGAAACCTTCTAATTCTTCACTTCCTCTTCTACATTTTCACTGTCCATGGATAGAAGCTCTTAGATTTCGAACGTGAGGTGCAATCAGTCATTGCTATTTGATGTTCTTGAATATTATGCACACCTAATTCAAGTATAATAGCGATGGCACATAGCGATGACATGTAGCGATGACATGTAGCGATGACATATATAGAAAAATAAGGAAGAGCTGAGAAATAAGATGTGTAAGTAAGCTCGTCCTTATACATTTTATTTCTCGGCTCTTCCTTACACATCTTATTTTTCGATGACATATATAGAAAACATATATAGCGATGACATGTAGCGACGACATATAACGATGACATATAGAGATGACATATAGCGATGACTGGTAAAGGTACTGTCCTACTTCGGACTGGTTGTTGTTCTTTGATTTTTTTTTCCTTTTGTTTATTATTTCTTTTTTTTTCCCGAGACAAACCTCTTCTCCAAAAATTCAGTTACTGAATCAATGAGCAATTTGCATGTTCCGAACGTTCATACGTGCTCAGTTACCCCCTCAGCAAGTCCCGCAATGTCCAGCGACTAACAGCTGCAAAATTCACCTCAAATTATTCGTTGGTCTCTCCCCTCGGAAGGTTTCATGTCATAATACTAATCATTTGTTATTGTTTCTCAACATGGTTCTATGTACATGACTGAAATAACGGATCTTTGATTGCAAGCAGCGATTAAGCTCTAATTAATGTGGTTTGGCTAATACGCTATCACTGACAGTTGTCTCGCTATTACTGACAGTTGTCTTGCTATCACTGACAGTTGTCTCAAAATCACTGACAGTTGTCTTGCTATCACTGGCAGTTGTCTCGCTATCACTGACAGTTGTCTCAATATCACTGACAGTTGTCTTGCTATCACTGACAGTCGTCTCGCTATCACTGACAGTCGTCTTAATATCACTGACAGTCGTCTCGCTATCACTGACAGTCGTCTCGCTATCACTGACAGTCGTCTCGCTATCACTGACAGTCGTCTTAATATCACTGACAGTCGTCTCGCTATCACTGACATTTATCAAGTCTTCATATGGACATTAGTAACAAGAGAAGACATGAAGGATACAAATCAACTGGAGGTAGAACAATTAATTGAGCGAACTCAACAATGCGAACAAAATTTGGCCAAGTAGTGAATTGTCAAACAGGGAGAGTTATGTTTCCTGCCCCATGTGTCTGCATGAGAGGAACTAATATCCGGAATAGTTCCAGCTAGTTTCATCAGTGCTTGTAGGCTTCTCCTCTACCTTTGTCTGCGCTCTTCCCAAGTGAACCTTTTCTTTGTTCTCAAATGTCACTTAGAGGAAAGTAGGAGAATTTTCTTCCTTAATCATCTTGGTGAAAGTGTGCAACTGTGTCTTGATGGGAGATGAAGAACGGTGACGTAGAAGTTATCTCTATAACATGTGAGTGGGATCAATGAAGACAACAATAGCACGCACTCCCATACAGAAAATGTGGTAGGCATTGAACCAGTCCTAAGCTACGTACAAAAACAAAACATTAACTGGTTTGCCCATCTAGATAGAACTGCATATGATTCCTTAACCATACAAAGAATATATTGAAAGAGGGAGAAGAGCTGGAAGCAGGTTTAAAGTAAGCTAGACAGCATCAAAGACACGGTACAACAGCATCAAAGACACGATACAACAGCATCAAAGACACGATACAACAGCATCAAAGACACGATACAATAGCATCAAAGACACGATACAATAGCATCAAAGACATGATACAACAGCATCAAAGACACGATACAATAGCATCAAAGACACGATACAACAGCATCAAAGACACGATACAACAGCATCAAAGACACGATACAACAGCATCAAAGATACGATACAATAGCATCAAAGACACGATACAACAGCATCAAAGACACGATACAATAGCATCAAAGACACGATACAATAGCATCAAAGACACGATACAACAGCATCAAAGACACGATACAACAGCATCAAAGACACGATACAACATCATCAAAGACACGATACAACAGCATCAAAGACACGATACAACAGCATCAAAGACACGATACAACAGCATCAATAGGCACTGATTGAAGCCACCAAATGGGCGAGAATCAGAACTTTGCACCCCCCCCCCCCTAGACACCCATTTGGATTACATTAGGAAGTGAAGAAAGTAGGAAGAAAGAATGTAGTTAGTACTTTGATGACCCAGCAAAAGGTATCAGTTACCCATTTTATGGCTGAGTGAACCTAGAAGCCCATAATTTAAGGAAATCATCCCAGCTTTTCGTCCACTTCAAAACATTTCACCGATCACTGCGGGAGCTCCCGTCGAGTCTTCCTTTGTTACACATCTTATTTCTCAGCCCTTCCTTACACATCTTATTTCTCAGCTCTTCCTTATACATCTTATTTCTCAGCTCTTCCTTATACATCTTATTTCTCAGCTCTTCCTTACACATCTTATTTCTCAGCTCTTCCTTACACATCATATTTCTCAGCCCTTCCTTACACATCTTATTTCTCAGCTCTTCCTTACACATCTTATTTCTCAGCCCTTCCTTTCACATCTTATTTCTCAGCTCTTCCTTACACATCTTATTTCTCAGCTCTTCCTTATACATCTTATTTCTCAGCCCTTCCTTACACATCTTATTTCTCAGCTCTTCCTTACACATCTTATTTCTCAGCTCTTCCGTACACATCATATTTCTCAGCCCTTCCTTACACATCTTATTTCTCCGCTCTTCCTTACACATCATATTTCTCAGCCCTTCCTTACACATCTTATTTATCAGCTCTTCCTTACACATCTTATTTCTCAGCTCTTCCTTACACATCTTATTTCTCAGCTCTTCCTTACACATCTAATTTCTCAGCTCTTCCTTACACATCTAATTTCTCAGCTCTTCCTTATACATCTTATTTCTTTACTCTTTGTGATAAATCTTACTTCACTTTTCTTTGTTATTGATTTTACTTTTTTAAATTTTTAATAAATCTTACTTCTCTTTTCTTTGTTATAAGTCTTACTTCTTTTTTCTGTGTTATAAATCTTACTTCTCTTTTCTTTGTTGTAAATATTTCTTTTCTTTTCTTTGTTGTAAATCTTTTTTTTCTTTTCTTTGTTATAAATCTTACATCTCTTTTCTTTGTTATAAATCTTACTTCTCTTTTCTTTGTTGTAAATTTTTCTATTCTTTTATTTGCTATAAATCAATCCCTTTTTTTGTTATAAATCTTACTTTTCTCAATCTTCTTGAGCCTTTTTTTTTTCTTTTGTCTATGCCATTTTTAAAATAAGCGAAATGGAATTCATCCTCTTTGCTTTTAACTTCTAAACTATATTACTGCTTTCCATTCATGCCAGAGCGAGGAGAGAGTGTTTTGCAAAAACATGATCTTTTTTCCCTGCTCATTTCTAGCGATTCATTGTTATGACATATGGTTGAAACTCTTGCTTAATGGTTCACAGAAAGAACCTCATTCAACGTTTGTTCTTTCTAAATTGTGATCATTGAACAATCATTATATGACGATTGTGTCCATTAATATGTGTTGCAATTTATTTGATGGTTATACTTGTTCCTAGAACAGTTCCCTTACTCCGAAATGTCAGAGACGATTTTTGGAATAATTTAAGTTTGGAAAAATGTATTTTAATAACTGAGAATTTGCGTTGTTGAAGTTTAGTATGGACAGTTGCATACAATGTGTCTGATCAAACATCATCATCATCATCTATCGTTAACTCAGAGGATGCACTGACAATTCACATTAAAACAGCTTGCAGAAAAGACGACAGAACACAATCAAAGTGTGTACATAGTTTTCATTGACCCGAGAAAAAGCACTCGACCCAGTAAATAAAGAACTGTGGGAGATACTAACAACATACAGAGTAAGCCAATATCTAACAGAGAACAACTGTGGGAGATACTAACAACATACAGAGTAAGCCAATATCTAACAGAGAACAACTGTGGGAGATACTAACAACATATAGAGTAAGCCAATATCTAACAGAGAAAAACTGTGGGAGATACTAACAACATACAGAGTAAGCCAATATCTAACAGAGAACAACTGTGGGAGATACTAACAACATACAGAGTAAGCCCATATCTAACAGAGAACAACTGTGGGAGATACTAACAACATACAGAGTAAGCCAATATCTAACAGAGAAAAACTGTGGGAGATACTAACAACATACAGAGTAAGCCAATATCTAACAGAGAACAACTGTGGGAGATACTAACAACATACAGAGTAAGCCAATATCTAACAGAGAACAACTGTGGGAGATACTAACAACATACAGAGTAAGCCAATATCTAACAGAGAACAACTGTGGGAGATACTAACAACATACAGAGTAAGCCAATATCTAACAGAGAACAACTGTGGGAGATACTAACAACATACAGAGTAAGCCAATATCTAACAGAGAACAACTGTGGGAGATACTAACAACATACAGAGTAAGCCAATATCTAACAGAGAACAACTGTGGGAGATACTAACAACATACAGAGTAAGCCAATATCTAACAGAGAACAACTGTGGGAGATACTAACAACATACAGAGTAAGCCAATATCTAACAGAGAACAACTGTGGGAGATACTAACAACATACAGAGTAAGCCAATATCTAACAGAGAACAACTGTGGGAGATACTAACAACATACAGAGTAAGCCAATATCTAACAGAGAACAACTGTGGGAGATACTAACAACATACAGAGTAAGCCAACATCTAACAGAGAACAACTGTGGGAGATACTAACAACATACAGAGTAAGCCAACATCTAACAGAGAACAACTGTGGGAGATACTAACAACATACAGAGTAAGCCAATATCTAACAGAGAACAACTGTGGGAGATACTAACAACATACAGAGTAAGCCAACATCTAACAGAGAACAACTGTGGGAGATACCAACAACATACAGAGTAAGCCAATATCTAACAGAGAACAACTGTGGGAGATACTAACAACATACAGAGTAAGCCAACATCTAACAGAGAACAACTGTGGGAGATACTAACAACATACAGAGTAAGCCAACATCTAACAGAGAACAACTGTGGGAGATACCAACAACATACAGAGTAAGCCAATATCTAACAGAGAACAACTGTGGGAGATACCAACAACATACAGAGTAAGCCAACATCTAACAGAATACAACTGTGGGAGATACTAACAACATACAGAGTAAGCCAACATCTAACAGAGAACAACTGTGGGAGATACCAACAACATACAGAGTAAGCCAACATCTAACAGAGAACAACTGTGGGAGATACTAACAACATACAGAGTAAGCCAACATCTAACAGAGAACAACTGTGGGAGATACTAACAACATACAGAGTAAGCCAACATCTAACAGAGAACAACTGTGGGAGATACTAACAACATACAGAGTAAGCCAACATCTAACAGAGAACAACTGTGGGAGATACTAACAACATACAGAGTAAGCCAACATCTAACAGAGAACAACTGTGGGAGATACTAACAACATACAGAGTAAGCCAACATCTAACAGAGAACAACTGTGGGAGATACTAACAACATACAGAGTAAGCCAACATCTAACAGAGAACAACTGTGGGAGATACTAACAACATACAGAGTAAGCCAACATCTAACAGAGAACAACTGTGGGAGATACCAACAACATACAGAGTAAGCCAATATCTAACAGAGAACAACTGTGGGAGATACCAACAACATACAGAGTAAGCCAATATCTAACAGAGAACAACTGTGGGAGATACCAACAACATACAGAGTAAGCCAATATCTAACAGAGAACAACTGTGGGAGATACTAACAACATACAGAGTAAGCCAACATCTAACAGAGAACAACTGTGGGAGATACTAACAACATACAGAGTAAGCCAACATCTAACAGAGAACAACTGTGGGAGATACTAACAACATACAGAGTAAGCCAACATCTAACAGAGAACAACTGTGGGAGATACCAACAACATACAGAGTAAGCCAACATCTAACAGAGAACAACTGTGGGAGATAATAACAACATACAGAGTAAGCCAACATCTAACAGAGAACAACTGTGGGAGATACTAACAACATACAGAGTAAGCCAACATCTAACAGAGAACAACTGTGGGAGATACCAACAACATACAGAGTAAGCCAATATCTAACAGAGAACAACTGTGGGAGATACTAACAACATACAGAGTAAGCCAATATCTAACAGAGAACAACTGTTGGAGATACTAACAACATACAGAGTAAGCCAACATCTAACCAACCTAATTAAAAGTCTATGTACAGTGAGAACAGCAGCAGGTTACACAAACCATTTCAAAGTTAGATCAGAAATAAGGCAGGGGTACATACTATCATCCATATTGTTTAGTTCATTAAAAAAAAGTAAGTAAAGTACCCCCGTCACGCCAAGTGGCGTATATGGAAATATGGTGTTAGTGACCCTATATTTTACAGACCTTCAGCACATGATTTTTGGGTAATGTGGTCGGTATTACGCCCGTTCTTCTTTACTTTCCCAGAAAAAAAATCCGGTACCCATTTAAAGCTAGGTGAACCCGGAAGCCGTCGGTTGGGATCAAACCCTACCCCTTGTCCTTTGTAGTCCAGTTCACTAACCACTGAGCTATCGCGGCTCCTTGTTTAGTTCATACATAGACTATATATACAAGTTAGCCAACCCATCAGAGACTGTGTCAAAACGAACTTTTATTTGCAGAAGATCAGGCACTAATAAATGGGAAAAAAGAAGACCTACAAGAACACTTAAATAGACTCAATAAAACAGGCACAAAATACAACATGAAAATCACATCAACAAAACAGAAGTCATGGATATCGCAAAAGTGAATCAAAATAACATCACACATATCAACACTTATAGATGCAGACCACTAAAACAAATAAAGGAATTTAAAAATCTAGGAAGTTTAGCGTTAAACGACAACTCGCAAACAGCAGAAATGAAGTAGACTCAAGATGCAACAAAGCTTGTCAAACTATTGGACAGTTATCACCACTATTATTCAACAAGGAAATAACTCTACAGGTAAATCGGGCACTCTACTATACAATCTTCATCCCAACGTTGTGCTTCCAATGCCAGTCTTTAGTCAACCCTAGATGCAAGAACAATAATAAACATAACATCTAATGAGACTAATGTGTTAGACGAATGACAGGAAACAGTCTGAGAGATAAAATCAGAAATAGGGAACTGAGAAAAAAAGCTAGAAATAATCCCCGCCATAGAATATATAAAGAAACAACAGATAAAATGGTTTGGCCATGGAGAATAAATCACACGATCTAACTAGATTGTCAATCCTTGACTGCAGGACGGATTTCACCGTCAGCAACCAGTGCTACATCATCAGCGTATAGAAGGTCAACCATTAGGTTTCTGAGCAGTTTTAAATGTTGACCCCAGAAGTGCTCGATTGAATAAGGAACCGTCAGATCTTGTGCGTAAGTAGGTAACATATAATAATATGACATAATGAACATAAGAGCATATATATTTATATATATATATATACACAGACACATACATACATTAATACCGACCTCATTATCCCAAAAATCATGTGCTGAAGGTATGTAAAATTGATGGTCAGTAACACCATATTCCCTATACGCCACTTGGCGTGACGGGGGTACTTTCCTTTTTATTTTACATACATAAAGTTAGACATACTCACAGTCACTTTATGTTCTAGGCAAACTCTGTCTACAAATTAGACCAAACTCTGTCTACAAATTAGACCAAACTCTGTCTACAAATTAGACCAAACTCTGTCTACAAATTAGACCAAACTCTGTCTACAAATTAGACCTTCTTCTGAACAGCAACTCTATTATAAGTCAACAAAAAAAAAGTAAAGTCCCCTCCCCTCCCCCCGTCACGCCAAGTGGCGTATAGGAAATATGGTGTTAGTGACCTTAAATTTTACAGACCTTCGGCACATGATTTTTGGGATAATGTGGTCGGTATTACGCCAGTGCTGTTTTACATCCCCCTCCCAAAAAAAAATCCGGTGCCCATTAAAGGCTGGGTGAACTGAGAGCCGTCGGTTAGGATCGAACTATACCTCTTGTCCTTTGTAGTCCAGTTCACTAACCACTAAGCTATCGCGGCTCCCAACTCTTTTATGGTTTCCTATATATTTGGTGTGTTGTTTCCCCCCAACATCCAACTCTTATTTAGGATCATAGGAACAAAGCTTGTGTTCGAGTTGCATTGCCTTGTCATTGCTATTAACTAATGTCTATGGAAAAATTAGCGCCATGAGTTTTTGCCCTTTGTGGAGTTTGGCTGATATCCTTGTTAAGTGATGATAATGGATTCTGCTGCTTGCCTCCCCCGTATCCCAACCCCATTAAAAGGCTTGATCTGCATGAAGGTTTCCTGAAAGCTGTCATTTTGTCAACCTAGAATATCAGCACCACTGTCAATGTTTACCAATTGTTACCTTTCTTTGTTTATCCCCATTTATGAGTCCTTAGATAAGGTTTTTTTTTCCTGTTATTAAATATGCTGGATTTCGTCGTATACTTCCCTTGTCTTCCTTGACCTAGCTTTGTCTTAATTTGATTTATCCTATTTTTCTTGGCATTACCTACACCTTCTACTATTTTCATCTATATCTTACAGTTTTTATTCTGACTTATCCTTGTTTTATCCGTGTCTTATTCTTACTTTATTTTGTGTTGATCCTTGTTTTATCATTTTCCTGTCTTTGTTTTATCCATGTAAACGTGTCTTCCATTCTCTAAATTACGTTTTGCCTGTCCTCTCTACTCACTCAGCGGTTCCCCAGCTGACTCTGACACCACAACATTCTGGGAGGGAAGGCAATTCAATTTGAGAGACAAACAAGAGAACGGAACATGCTACAGTACAGAAATATAAGTTTGGAAGAAAGTAAAGAAGCCAAAGTTAAAAGTGATAAAGAAAGAACACAAACAAACAAACAAAGAACGAAAGCAAGAAAGAAAGAAAGACAGAAAGAAAGAAAGAAAGAAAGAAAGAAAGAAAGAAAGAAAGAAAGAAAGAAGAAGAAAGAAAGAAAGAAAGAAAGAAAGAAAGAAAGAAAGAAAGAAAGAAAGAAAGAAAGAAAGAAAGAAAGAAAGAAAGAAAGAAAGAAAGAAAGAACGTATCACTTTTTGTGCACAATCACAGTGAGTATTTACATTCCCTTCAAACAGTAATGCTTTTACAGCCAACTCCCACCAGGGCACCACCCTAACTGTGCATAAAAGAGCCGACACTGGAACAACTCCGAGAGAACTCCAATTGTGTAGTCACTGTGTTTTATCTTCTCAAGACTTCCCAGGGCGTCTCCCCTCCTGACACTCAGCTCACCTACCTTAAACAATCGTCTGTGCACTCCGTTTGATTTACATAACCCTAGCGTTTATCTTGGACCATCGATGTGATCTTCGTTTAAGAAGTCAAGACCTTGTTCAGAGGTTCTCCAACTATATTATGCGCCTCAAAACGTTCAAAGTGCATTTAGTTGGGAGTATGGGGAGTTTTTTTGGAATGGAAAGTGGACTTGAATTGGACACTCATTAACAATCATCATCATCGGGTGGCAATCACTTTGCAGAACGTTGCATTCACCACAGCCCGTCTGAAAGAATCGAAGCCTTCAGCCAGTTCTCCCACTTCTGTTGTCATGTTCAAGGTCTCTTTAATATCTTCAAACCACCATCTCTTTGGTTTGCCCCTGATGAGTCGACGGAGAACCATGTGTTTCATTATGGTTGTTTCCAGCCCGCTGTGTCGTTTGACGTAGCAATAGTATTTACATTTTCTTTGTAGAATGATGTTTCAAAGCCAGTTTTATTTAAATGTTTAAGCGTTTTAGTATACCGGCATTGCTCTTTTTTATTATCCAAAGTATCTTAAGGATTTTTTCTGTAGCATTGTGTTTCGAATGAATCAAATTTCTTCCTTGCTGTTTGCCAGATTATCCATGATTCACAACCATATGTAGCTCTGGGGAATATACATGCCCTCAGTAATTTTAATTTTTCTGCCTTGTAGGTATTGTAACACATGTTCTTCATGGCGTTTAATTTTGGTAACAATACTTGATACCAATATATCAAGACAGGCACATTTATGGAACCCACAGGATAAAATAAAACAAGAAACCCTGTAGGACATTGGCCTAGACTGGAAGAGAAAAGAGAAAATATCCAAGATTAGAAATGATTGATTACTGTATGAATGATATGATATCATCTATAAATTCCCCTGAAAACAAAGTATTGAAGGAGAATACCCAGAATACCATAGACATAGAAAAGAACATGATTGTTCATTTTGCAAAAGCTATATTTTCCAGAGAACCGGTTGCTTAAGAATATAAAAATAGGAAAGTAGATTATTTTGATCATATAAAGCAGCACGACACCATACTAAAAAAAAGAAAAGTAAAGTACACATGTTCTGCCATGTGGCGTATAGTGAATATGGTGTTAGTGACCATACATTTTACAGACCCTCGGCACAAGATATTTGGGGTAATGTGGTCGGTATTACGCCCGTGCCGCTTTACTTTCCCAGAAAAAAATCCGGTACCCATTAAAGCCTGGGTGAACCGTAAGCCGTCGGTTGGATCGAACCCTACCTCTTGTCCTTTGCAGTCCAGTTCACTAACCACTGAGCTATCGCGGCTACGATATCTTTGAGAAGATTATTATATATGGTATTGTGCAGGAAGATGAGTGAGTGAGAGAGAGAGATGTGAAAGAAGGTAAGTGCAGAATATCACAGACGAATTGGGAATGACTGCAGCAGATGCTGGGCATATTGCACAAGACAAAGAAAACTTCATAATAGTTGTAATGGGAACCAGACTCCAACAAAGGGCAAGCTTGATCATGATGATGATGTTGATGATGATGATGATATTGATGATGTTGATGTTGATGTTGATGTTGATGATGATGTTGATGATGATGATGGTGATGATGTTGATGATGATGTTGATGATGATGGCGATAATGTTGATGATGATGCTGATGATGATGATGATGATGATGTTGATGATGATGTTGATGATGATGATGATGATGATGATGATGATGATGATGATGATGATGAAGGTGATGATAATGATGATAATGATGATGATGATGATGATAATGATGATGATGATGATGTTCTTCAATTTTTCTTTACAATTCAGCAAAATCGAAGGCTACCCAAATTGTAACGTTATTTTAACATCACTTTCTATCCTTGCCCCCTGCCCTTCCTTCCCTCCCTACCCCCTACCCACCCACCCTTTCTCAGCTCCATGAAGGTCTTTTATAGACCAGAAGGTCGAGATACACGACCAAACCATTTCATTTCGCGTTTTCTCACAATAGACACAAGACCATTACGTTAAGAAAGAGAAACACTTCGTTCACTAATAAAGATGTTGCCGCTAGGTTGCCTGTCAACAGCCACTAAAGGTGCTATCACATTAGGCTGAGGCTGTTATTAATATCGCTTGTGATAGACAACTATATTTTGATAATATTGTTCCTTTACTTATTTTTATCATTACCTCGGGTTCGATCCTGATCGACGGCTTCCGGGTTCACTCAGCCTTAAATGGGTACCGGATGTTTTTTTTCTGTGAAAGTGAAGCGGCACGGGCGTAACACCGATAACATTACTAAAAAATAATTATGTACCAATGGTCTGTAAAAATTATGGTCACTAACACAATATTCCCTTTACGCCATTTGGCGTGACGGGGCCCTTTACTTTCTTTTACTTCTTCTTCTTCTCCCTTTCAGCTCCCTGTGGAGCATAGGTCTCCAACAAACACTTTCCATGCAGTTCTGTTTCTTGCCATTCTTTTAAGATCATTCCATGTCTTCCCCATCATCTTCATCTCTGCTTCCATCTGTCTTCTCCAAGAATGCCTTAGTCTTTCTCTTTGTCTTTTTACATGGATTCCAAAAAAAGGGCCTGTTGTGTAATACTCACTTATGGCTTCTGCCGTGTGTCCTATCCAGCGCCATCGTCTTCGCTGTATCTCTTTATCCACTGGTTTTTATTTTTTTTACTAACTTCCTATTAATTATTACCGTTACTAAAGGCTTGCCTCCTTGCTTTTAAGGACATTTAGGAGTGTCAATCATGATTGTTCAATGATTTTAGTCTATTTTACATTATAGTTTTGTAATGTGCCTGAACCCACTTTCAGAGACTGGCTGAACCACGAAGCTGTGTCGTAAGAGGAAGATGTCATAGCATACGCGACGCAACCCTTCCGGTCAATAGCGAGTGCACTACCCACTCTGCCGTCACAGTTCGTGTTGCTGTTCAGCCAATATGGAAATAAAACATGTAATACCACCCTCCCCCCTTTTCACCATGATAATAATAGCTCTCATGCTGCATTCATTATCATTAGCGTGCCTCGGGTGCCTAGTTTGGAAAGCCACCTGACTGGGCTACCGACGTTCGGACAACCCGTGTTCGATTCCAGCTGGAAGCGGTGTGAGTTGTACTCCTGGCTAGAACAAAAATATCCCACGCGGTCGACCCAGCCGCTGGCAGAAATTGGTACCAGGGTAGTACTCTGGGAAGGTGAGGATCGCATCGTGAGTTTCGATGCTTGAAGCGACACTATCCAGAAGTCTCCGAACACTTCTGTATAGCCGGCCGAGCACATATGGGTAAAAACTCGCTCGGTTAGACGCCGATTAAAGTCTCGTACTTTACCTGTACCTTTATCAATACTATTATATCACTATCGTTATATCACTATCGTTATGGGTATCGCTATCGCGCATATCTACGCGTTATAGCACTATCGTTATAGCACTATCATTATATCTATATCGCACTATCATATCGTATATAGTTATACCACTATCGTATATACCACTATCGTTATACCACTATCATTATACCTATCCTACTATCGTTATAGCACTATCGTTATATCACTATCGCACTATCGTTATAGCACTATCGTTATAGCACTATCGTTATAGCACTATCGTTATTATCATCGCTATCGTTATAGCACTATCGTTATACCACTATCGTTATATCGCTATCGTTATAGCACTATCATTATATCGCTATCGTTATAGCACTATCATTATATCGCTATCGTTATAGCACTATCATTATACCACTATCGTTATACCACTATCGTTATACCACTATCATTATAGCACTATCGCTATACCACTATCGTTATATCACTATCATTATAGCACTATCGTTATATCACTATCATTATATCTCTATCGTTATACCACTATCATTATATCACTATCGTTATAGCACTATCGTTATATCACTATCGTTATATCACTATCAATATATCACTATCGTTATATCACTATCATTATATCACTATCGTTATATCACTATCAATATATCACTATCGTTATATCACTATCATTATATCACTATCGTTATAGCACTATCGTTATATCACTATCATTATATCACTATCGTTATATCACTATCAATATATCACTATTGTTATTATTAACCTTACTATTTTAACAACAATCTTCATACCAACGCTGTGCTACCAACGCCAGACCTGGACCCTAGATACAAGAACAATAGGAAAAATAACCACTACCGAAACAACAGCTGACAAAGTAACTAGGAATCATTCCCGCCATAGAATACATAAAGAAACAACAGCTAAATTGGTTTTTCCTTGTGATAAGATAGAAAGATCAAAATACAACGCACCTAGCGTTTAAACATATGCTATGAGAACATCAGATCCAAGAGCCGACAACGAAAAAAATATAATCTATTAGATTGTTTGAATATTAGAAATACTAGCCAACATAACAACAGTAGAAGTCAATAGAATATTAAAAGACAGCAAAATATATTATCCCCCCCCCCCTCAAGTTTCGACGTTGAAATAGAAAAGAGGAAGAAAAGGATAAGCGGATGAATGTGTGTATGAGGGTCAGAACAAAATAACCGTTTCTCTTCGTGATTAGGTGCCTCTGATATAATGTTAGTGAACTGTGCCTTGGTTCTTTTCACGAACAATTTCTTTACATTTTCGTTACCCATTCCTTTGAGTGTTTATGTTCACCAAATCTTTTACTGTTATCTCGCTGGGGATTTGTCCGTTGTCCTAGAAATTGAAGCCTGGAATTGTAAACATTGTGGATGTCGTCTCATCCCACTCACTTACCAGTCCCAGTTGTAATCGAGGCCTGCAAATGGATGTTCTTTACATCCGTCTGTTTCTGTTAAGTTCTGTCTGTATTTTTGGTTGTGCCTTAGACCTGTAAATCATTGATCTCTCAGCGGGGAAGTACGGTAGGGGCTCGATGTGGGGAAGATACATGTGCAATGGATTGTATCGGTGAGTTCATCCATGATGACTGGGGATCACAACAATTGAACCAGGAATGACCAAGCCCACTTTTCACCTTTACATCGTGAACATGTTGTGTTATGTTATGTGTTAGATATATATATATATATCATCATCATCATCATCATCAAGTACCGGGCCTGCTGGCGTAGGTGATCATGTCTCTCCACAACTTTCGATCTCGGCAGCTATTTATCATTTCTGTTGTTGACCTTCTGCCAAGTCATTCTCTTAAGCTATCTGTTATTTTTTTCTCTTTGCTTCCCTCTATCTCTTCGTCCCTCAATTTTTCCAGTTGTTACAATATATTACAGTTGTTCTCTTCTCATTACATGGCCAAAAAATTATGATTGTTTCTTCCCAATATTGGAAATTAGCTCTCTTTTTGCTTTGACCTCTTTCAGAACATCTTCATTACTCTTCTTAGCTGTCCATGGTACTCTCAACATTCTTCTGTAAAACCACATTTCTACAGATTCCAGTGATTTTCTTGTGTTTTGTCCTATTGTCCATGATTCGCATCCATATGTTAAGACTAGCTCTACGTAACATTTAAGAACTCTTTTTCTTGTTTCTATTGTCAAAAATGGATTGCATAGTATCTTCCTCATTTTTTGGAAAGCTGCTTTTGCCTGAGCCATTCTGCATCTAACCTCTTTTGTACATCTTCCGTCTGAGCTTAACAAAGTTCCAAATATTTAAATTCATTTACCTGTTTTAATATTGTTCCACTTGTCTTTATTTTGCACTGAGGTGATGTCTTTTTCTTTGTTGTTACCATTACCTCTGTCTTTTTGCTATTAAGGCTGAGTCCTTTATTTTTGCTTTCTTTCACTATAATGTCCAACATTTCTTGTAACTCATTTTCACTCTTAGCGATTAATACTGTATCATCAGCATACCTTAGATTATTTATATTATGACCTCCAATTGTTATTCCAGGCATGTCCCTTATGGATCTTAAAATAATCTCACTATAAATATTAAACAAATCTGGTGACAGCACACAACCTTGTCTAACACCCTGTTTTATTTGTTGAAACATTCCCAATTGGTTTCCAGTTCTTATTGCCGCTGCTTGTTGCCAGTACATGTTCTTTATTATTCTTAGATCTTTGGTGTCTACGTTTATGCTTTCTAAACTTTTGATTATTTCTTGGTGCTTTACTTTGTCAAATGCCTTGGTGTAATCTATGAAACATAGGTATAGATCTGTTTTCACCTCTATGGCTCTTTCTACTAAAGATCTTATGATATAAATGGCATTGCTTGTTCCTATATCTCTAACAAAACCACACTGTTCATCTCTAATTATATATATATATATATATATATATATATATATATATATTGATAATCAGATAGACAAACAGACAGCCAGACCGACAGACAGACAGGTAGGCAGACGGGCAGGCAGACAGGCAGGCAGGCAGGTAGGTAGGTAGGTAGGTTGGTTGGTAGATAGGTATGTAGGTAGGTAGGTTGGTTGGTTGGTTGGTAGATAGGTATGTAGGTAGGTAGATAGGTACGTACGTACGTAGGTAGGTAGGTAGGTAGGTAGGTAGGTAGGTAGGTAGGTAGATAGTTAGGTAGGTAGGTAGGTAGGTAGGTAGTAGTAGGTAGATAGTTAGGTAGGTAGGTAGGTAGGTAGGTAGGTAGGTAGGTAGGTAGGTAGGTAGGTAGGTAGGTAGGTAGGTAGGTAGGTAGGTAGGTAGGTAGGTACGTACGTAGGTAGTGAGACAAATAGTGAGACAGATAAACGGACGGACTGATGGATGGATAAATGGATGGTTGGATGGATGGATGGATGGATGGATGGATGGATGGATGGATGGATGGATGGATGGATGGATGGATGGATGGAATCGGATGATTTGAGATGGGATGCGATGTATGGATGGACGGAGTGATAGAAGGAAAGACAGACGGATGGACGA
This sequence comes from Megaustenia siamemsis, assembly GCA_032433765.1. NCBI lineage: Eukaryota > Metazoa > Mollusca > Gastropoda > Stylommatophora > Ariophantidae > Megaustenia > Megaustenia siamemsis. The sequence goes on along the minus strand of JAVIAB010000041.1, from coordinate 40,223,878 downwards.
ACCAACAAACAGACATATTTATATATCGTTAGTTGTAGAGTAGTTGTAGTCATCTGAAGTCGTAGTAGTTATTAATAAAAGTAGTATTAATATGTGTAGTAATTGGTAACAATAGAGCGATAAGCAGCTATATATATATATATATATCTATAGTGTGTGCAAGAAAGAAACATCCTTCCTTTCACTCTTTCTCTTTCTCCTCATTCTCCCTCTCTCTCACTCTCCAAGTATAAAACTTCGAGTATGTGACGTTGAAACATAAACCTCAAGAGACGATAAATGAAAGAACAACACAGCCCGTGTACTGTTTACAACATGGCGTTCAGCTTCAAGCAATGAGAAAACAGTCAAAGTCATGTTTCTCCACCAAAGAGCAGCATAAACAATGAATAAAAAACATGTTATTGTTTCGACAAGAGTGGATCGAGTTTATGTTATTAGAAGCTTTTTTGTGATTTTGTTATATACTCTACATAATGATAGGCTCTCATTGTTGTAAGACATTGGATTATTACGTCACTTGAGATTGTGTGTGGAGTAGCGACCATACATACTGGGCTTTTATTTATTTATTTTTTTAATAAACACCACTCAAGTCCGAAAACTCTATCTCACTTTTGACGTTTCAGTTGTCTTCTCTTTGCTTAATCAACTGAAGTTAATCTACTTTCTCTATTCGCGGTCGTTCGTTTTCATATCAAAACCGTTGAGAACAACACTGGACCAACTATGCAATAACTTGCAGAGAGTAGTCATTCAGTGGATATCATCACACTGTAATATACACGGGAACGAACGCGCAGACAAATTAGCTAAAGAGGGAGGGAGATTACCACAAGAGAACCATCCGCTCAGTTATGATGAAGCCAAATCCATCCTCAAGGGTCAGTTCATGAAAAATGGAAACGAGAACACTCAAAGCATAACGAGAGTGATACAAAGCATAACGAGAGTGATACAAAGCATAACGAGAGTGATACAAAGCTTAACGAGAGTGATACAAAGCATAACGAGAGTGATACAAAGCATAACGAGAGTGATACAAAGCAAAACGACAGCATAACGAGATACCACCAACTTTCAAGGAGGGATCAAGTCATCATACTTCGCCTACGCACTGGCCACAATAGAATGAGAAATCACATGTTCACCAATTCAAAATAGGCACAACCAGCCTATGCCACTGTACACTGGACAATATGAATACAAAACATGTTCTACAGGATTGCCCCCAGTACACAGACCTGAGAAGAGCAATGTCGTCCACACCCACCTACTTGGAAGAGAAACTATATGGGGCAATCGATTCGCTTAAATAGACAGCTGCCTTCATGAGAGAGTCTGGAATCCTACTCTGATTGAGTCTTGATCGCAGAGAGAGAGAGAGAGAGAGAGAGAGAGAGAGAGAGAGAGAGATCAAAATGGCACTTTCGTTCTAATCTTGGAAGATGTGAGGCATTTATAGATGAAGATGTCTTGATTCTCGTACATTCTACTCATTCTTAAAAATGATATTTTATGGAAGTGGTTTCAATATGTAACAACGGACACACATAAACGTGGAATCACAAGCTAAAGTCAATATTTGTATGTGAATGACATTCTAGTAGTTAACAATAAACTCCACTTTTGGCAAATGTGAGAGCTTCAGGGGCTGAATATTTGGTTTTTATTTGTTTCTAACAACAAAAGTTGTCACATTTTACAGCTTCTGTCACTTTGAAGTCACTTCGAATATAATAGAAGCAACATGTGCATTTTATTTTTTCATCATCATCATCATCAAGTACCGGGCCTGCTGGAGCAGGTGATCATGTCTCTCCACAACTTTCGATCTCGACAGTTATTTTTCATGTCTGTTGTTGACCTTCTGCCAAGCCATTCTCTTAAGCTGTCTGGTATTTTTTCTCTTTGCTTCCCTCTATCTCTTCGTCCCTCAATTTTTCCAGTTGTTACAATATATTCCAGTTGTTCTCTTCTCATTACATGGCCAAAACATGATTGTTTCTTCTTAATATTGGAAATTAGCTCTCTTTTTGCTTTGACCTCTTTCTTTTTTTATTTTCTTTAGAAAGACATAAATGAACTAATCAACGAAAGTATCCGTGACAAACCACTGTGTCATACTTTACTTCGACAGTGCACGTTACTGTTCGTGATCCATACAAAATAATAATAATAATAATGACAACAACAACGATAATAATAATAATAATGACAATAATAATATGTTCTTTATTTTTAACACACAAAAAAACAGATTTCTAATTACCGATTTCATAAAAGAGAAAACTGAAATGCGCGACCTCTAGTGTTCTTACACCTGTGTTATCTTTGTCAACACATGAAGGTGAGCACATCAACTTGTGGCAAATATTGATTCCATTGACTGATACAATAAGTGTCTCTGGACCGTTCAAGTCTTTAAAGTTTGCGGGAACAAGTTCCGAACCGTTCATCTCAAATAAGCCGTGATAATAGTAGAAGTTCAGTCTCCTAAACAACAATGGAGGACACTAGTACATTCCAAACAGATTGTTACATAAGTCATGAAATAAAGCTTTATACCAACTTCCAACTTTATCTTTTAGGTCCTCAAATAAAGCTCCTACCTACTTCCAACTTTCTTTAGTAGGTCCTCAAATAAAGCTCCTACCTACTTCCAACTTTCTTTAGTAGGTCCTCAAATAAAGCTCCTGCCTACTTCCAACTTTCTTTAGTAGGTCCTCAAATAAAGCTCCTACCTACTTCCAACTTTCTTTAGTAGGTCCTCAAATAAAGCTCCTACCTACTTCCAACTTTCTTTAGTAGGTCCTCAAATAAAGCTCCTACCTACTTCCAACTTTCTTTAGTAGGTCCTCAAATAAAGCTCCTACCTACTTCCAACTTTCTTTAGTAGGTCCTCAAATAAAGCTCCTACCTACTTCCAACTTTCTTTAGTAGGCCCTCAAATAAAGCTCCTACCAACTTCCAACTTTCTTTAGTAGGTCCTCAAATATAGCTCCTACCTACTTCCAACTTTCTTTAGTAGGTCCTTAAATATAGCTGCTACCTACTTTCAACTTTCTTTAGTAGGTCCTCAAATATAGCTCCTACCAACTTCCAACTTTCTTTAGTAAGTCCTCAAATATAGCTGCTACCTACTTTCAACTTTCTTTAGTAGGTCCTCAAATATAGCTCCTACCAACTTCCAACTTTCTTTAGTAAGTCCTCAAATATAGCTGCTACCTACTTTCAACTTTCTTTAGTAAGTCCTCAAATATAGCTCCTACCACCTTCCAACTTTCTTTAGTAAGTCCTCAAATATAGCTGCTACCTACTTTCAACTTTCTTTAGTAGGTCCTCAAATATAGCTGCTACCTACTTCCAACTTTCTTTAGTAAGTCCTCAAATATAGCTGCTACCTACTTTCAACTTTCTTTAGTAAGTCCTCAAATATAGCTGCTACCTACTTTCAACTTTCTTTAGTAAGTCCTCAAATATAGCTGCTACCTACTTTCAACTTTCTTTAGTAGGTCCTCAAATATAGCTCCTACCACCTTCCAACTTTCTTTAGTAAGTCCTCAAATATAGCTGCTACCTACTTTCAACTTTCTTTAGTAGGTCCTCAAATATAGCTCCTACCAACTTCCAACTTTCTTTAGTAAGTCCTCAAATATAGCTGCTACCTACTTTCAACTTTCTTTAGTAGGTCCTCAAATATAGCTCCTACCACCTTCCAACTTTCTTTAGTAAGTCCTCAAATATAGCTGCTACCTACTTTCAACTTTCTTTAGTAGGTCCTCAAATATAGCTCCTACCAACTTCCAACTTTCTTTAGTAAGTCCTCAAATATAGCTGCTACCTACTTTCAACTTTCTTTAGTAAGTCCTCAAATATAGCTGCTACCTACTTCCAACTTTCTTTAGTAAGTCCTCAAATATAGCTGCTACCTACTTTCAACTTTCTTTAGTAAGTCCTCAAATATAGCTGCTACCTACTTCCAACTTTCTTTAGTAAGTCCTCAAATATAGCTGCTACCTACTTTCAACTTTCTTTAGTAAGTCCTCAAATATAGCTGCTACCTACTTCCAACTTTCTTTAGTAAGTCCTCAAATATAGCTGCTACCTACTTCCAACTTTCTTTAGTAAGTCCTCAAATATAGCTCCTACCCCCTTCCAACTTTCTTTAGTAAGTCCTCAAATATAGCTCCTACCACCTTCCAACTTTCTTTAGTAGGTCCTCAAATATAGCTCCTACCACCTTCCGACTTTTTGTTACCAGCAATTAATTTTAAAAGCAGTAGGTTAGCCACATATTAAACTTCTTTCTTCCTGTACCCGTTTGTGTGTCAATGGAGATACAGTGTTCTGATTCTCGCCCTTATAGCAGCTTCACTCATTGTCATTTGATGTTCCAGAGTTTTTCTTTAATGTCTGTCATCTCAATTCTAGGTCTGCTTATAGCTCTTTTCCCTTCTCCTCTTCTAATATAATGCGTTTTATGATAAGGAATCACATGGCATTATTTCTAGATGGTCAAACCAATGTATGTGCTGTTTCTGTATGTAGATTAATAGGACTGGTTCAGTACCGACTTATTTCTTTATATTTCTATTTCTGCGTAGTAAATTGGAGAATGTGAAACTGAAATAGACACAAGAATAGATATGGCAAAAAGTAAGTTTAATGCTATGAAATGTATACTAAAGTGTACATTAAAAAAAATAACACCAGGGCTAAATCTAAGAACAGCAAAATGTTACACCTTCTCAATAATCATGTATGGTGCACAAACATGGACATTAGACAAGAAAACAGAACAGAAAATTGAAGCTCTTGAAATGTGGATCTATAGAAGAATAGGTAGAATTGGATGGAAGGAAAATAGAACAAAGTATGAAGTTTTAAAACAATTAAAAATTACATGAGAACTACTAAACACAATTAGAACAAGACAAATGAAATGTTTGGGCCATGTTAAAAGGCACAACAGCCTACTAAAAGTAATATTGGAAGGGAAAATACAAGGTATAAGAGGCAGAGGCCGACCAAGACTAACATGGACGAGTAACATCAAAAGATGGACAAGTCAGCCTATGACAATCTGCACCATCAAAGCAAGAGATGGAGTGGAATGGCGCTCCATGTAGCCAACCTTCGATGCGGACACTGCACTCGATGATGATGATAATGAACTCGGAGGTGCGCGTGGCCGTGTGGCTAAAACCAATGTCCCTCTGGCTGAAAAGCTGCGGACGTTTTTCTATCGGGGGTGAAATAAAAATCCTGAGTCTCACGCGTCGTGGCGACTGCTTGACCAAGCGGCCTTTATCCCTCTGGTTCTATCCTTGCCCCCCGACATACACCAGCAATGGTACTATGAAAGATAGTTTTTTTTTTGTTTACTATTTCTGTATTTTCTGGTCACTCCAAGCGCTTTCCTCAGACATTAGACACGTGGGAGAAATCCGTGTCTATGGACACTAGCACTACATTCTCTATATGTCGCAGTGCGTGACGTAGAACTGTAATTGACTTATGTACAACTACAAACATACACGTGGTAAACAAAACAAACACAACACAATGTCAATGACGGTGAACAAGATCTACTGG
>JAVIAB010000041.1:39445780-39508280 GCA_032433765.1 Megaustenia siamemsis | reverse complement strand
CTTAGTCTAACATGATCATCTTCATCATCAAATACCGTGCCTGCTGGTGTAGGTGATCATGTCTCTCCACAACTGTTGATCTCGACAGTTATTTATCATTTCTGTTGTTGACCGTCTGCCAAGCCATTCTATTAAGCTGTCTGGTATCTTTTCTCTTTGTTTCCTTCTATCTCATCGTCCCTCAATTTTCCCAGTTGTCACAATATATTTCAGCTGTTCCCTACTCATTGCATGGCCAAAAAATGATGATTGTTTCTTCCTAATATTGGATATTAGCTATCTGTATACTTTGGTTTCTTTCAGAACGTTTTCATTACTTTTCTTAGCTGCCCATGTTTTCTCAACATTCTTCTATAAAACCACATTTTTACAGCCTCCAGTGATTTTCTTGTCTGTTTTCCTATTGTCCATGATTCATATCCATATATTAAGATTGGCTCTACATAACATTAAGAACTCTTTTTCTTGTTTCTATTGTCAAAAATGGTTTGCCTAATATCTTCCTAATTTTTTGGAAAGTTGCTTTTGCCTGAGCCATTCTGCATCTCACCTCTTTTGTACATCTACCATCTAAGGTTAACAATGTTCTCAAATATTTAAATTCATTTACCTGTTTTAATATCGTTCCATTTGTTTTGTTTTTTTTTGTGCGTTGCTGTGATACCATTTTCATTGTTGCTACAATTATTTCTAACTTTTTGCTTTTGAGGCTGAGTCCTTCACTTTTGCTTTCCTTAACTACAATGTCCAACATTTCTTGTAACTCATTTTCACTCTTAGCGATTAAGACTGTATCATCAGCATACCACAGTTTATTTATATGATGGCCTCCGATTGTTTTTCCAGGCATGCCCCTTATGAATCTTAAAATAGTTTTAAATAATTTAATTCAATATAGTTTACTTTAGTTTAAGATGATTTAGTTTAATATAGTTTAATATAGTTTACTTTAGTTTAACATAGTTTAGTTTAATATAGATTACTTCAGTTTAATATAGTTTAGTTTAATATAGTTTACTTTTGTTTAATATAGTTTACTTTAGTTTAACATAGTTTAGTTTAATATAGTTTACTTTAGTTTAACATAGTTTAGTTTAGTCTAGTTTAATTAATTTGATATAGTTTATTTTAATATAGTTTAGTTTAATATAGTTTAGTTGAATGTAGTTTAGTTTAATATAGATTAGTTTAATATAGGTTAGTTTGCTATAGATTAGTTTACTATAGATTAGTTTACTGTAGATTAGTTTACTTTAGATTAGTTTGCTATAGATTAGTTTACTGTAGATTAGTTTACTGTAGATTAGTTTACTATAGATTAGTTTACTGTAGATTAGTTTGCTTTAGATTAGTTTACTGTAGATTAGTTTGCTATAGATTAGTTTGCTATAGATTAGTCTGCTATAGATTAGTCTGCTATAGATTAGTTTGCTATAGATTAGTTTGCTATAGATTAGTCTGCTATAGATTAGTTTGCTATAGATTAGTCTGCTATAGATTAGTTTGCTATAGATTAGTTTGCTATAGATTAGTTTGCTATAGATTAGTCTGCTATAGATTAGTTTGCTATAGATTAGTCTGCTATAGATTAGTTTGCTATAGATTAGTCTGCTATAGATTAGTTTGCTATAGATTAGTTTGCTATAGATTAGTTTGCTATAGATTAGTCTGCTATAGATTAGTTTGCTATAGATTAGTTTGCTATAGATTAGTCTGCTATAGATTAGTTTGCTATAGATTAGTCTGCTATAGATTAGTTTGCTATAGATTAGTTTGCTATAGATTAGTCTGCTATAGATTAGTTTGCTATAGATTAGTTTGCTATAGATTAGTTTGCTATAGATTAGTTTGCTATAGATTAGTTTGCTATAGATTAGTCTGCTATAGATTAGTTTGCTATAGATTAGTCTGCTATAGATTAGTTTGCTATAGATTAGTCTGCTATAGATTAGTTTGCTATAGATTAGTTTGCTATAGATTAGTTTGCTATAGATTAGTTTGCTATAGATTAGTCTGCTATAGATTAGTCTGCTATAGATTAGTTTGCTATAGATTAGTTTGCTATAGATTAGACTGCTATAGATTAGTTTGCTATAGATTAGTCTGCTATAGATTAGTTTGCTATAGATTAGTCTGCTATAGATTAGTCTGCTATAGATTAGTCTGCTATAGATTAGTTTGCTATAGATTAGTTTGCTATAGATTAGTCTGCTATAGATTAGTTTGCTATAGATTAGTCTGCTATAGATTAGTTTGCTATAGATTAGTCTGCTATAGATTAGTCTGCTATAGATTAGTCTGCTATAGATTAGTTTGCTATAGATTAGTCTGCTATAGATTAGTTTGCTATAGATTAGTTTGCTATAGATTAGTCTGCTATAGATTAGTTTGCTATAGATTAGTTTGCTATAGATTAGTCTGCTATAGATTAGTCTGCTATAGATTAGTCTGCTATAGATTAGTCTGCTATAGATTAGTCTGCTGTAGATTAGTTTAGCCGACAGATCGTTATGATTGCACAACGGATAACACCCTAGTGTTGAGATCTTCTCCTCATAACGCACCCCCCACCCCTTTTCGCAACTAGCGAATGCACTGAAGATACTATGAGCTCAGATGTACAAACTCTGCAGTAAAAGCGAAGTGCTTTGACCCCAAGCTCCTTTGTCGACCCTTACGCTACGCGCTACACGCTACAGGTGACAGTAGATCTATTTCTTTTATCTCTCGCCGCGGCCAGGGCTCTGATAGCCACACGGACAGCCCTCTCTCCCCCCCCCCCCGCCCCCTTTCCACTATGGGCAGTCCCCCTGGTAGCTACACGAATGTGATGGATATACGGTTTTGGATTATTAGCGTCTGGATGGATAGATGGGTAGATGGTTGGATATAAGGATATGAATTGCTGTGTATGATCGGATGAATTATCAAATTCGTGAATTTATAGATGTGGATGTTTGGTACTTTGATGAAATAGTGAATAGATAGATGAATACGTGAATTTGAAGTTTGGCGCATGGATTGCCATATGGTCGGCTATGTATGGATTGATGGATTAGAGTGTGGTCGGTTGGTTGGCTTCCTAGTTGGCTACGGGATAGATGAATGATTGATTGATTGCCTTGGAATACAGCAATGACATACATGGATGAATGATTGATTGCTTTGGAATACAGCAATAACATACATGGATGAATGATTGATTGCTTTGGAATACAGCAATGATATATGCGGATGAATGATTGATTGATTGCCTTGGAATACAACAATGATATACACGGATGAATGATTGATTGCCTTGGAATACAGCAATGATATACACGGATGGATGATTGATTGATTGCCTTGGAATACAGCAATGATATACACGGATGAATGATTGCTTGCTTTGGAATACAGCAATGATATACACAGATAAATGAATGATTGATTGCCTTGGAATACAGCAATGATATACCCGGATAAATGATTAATTGATTGCCTTGGAATACAGACATGATATATGCATACACGGATGGATGGAAGGACAGGTAGAAAAGACGAAACGAGAGAATAATTGCTGTACAGAATATTGTCGTTAAACATATAATGAATGCGTCAATGCTCGGTGATTTGTACGTGGATTTAAGTTTACATGGATGTCTTGGTGGTTGGATGGGGGATATGTGAGTGGTTTCATTAGTGGGGCGGATGGATCGATGGATGGACGAATAGATAACCTACCGTGAGAGATGGACACCAGCCAGCGAGTAGTAAGTTTGAACGAGAAGCAAAAGAGCTCCCGGAAGCTGGCACAGAATGAAGGCAAGTACGACGGTGATGAGCATCTTGGTAATTTTCAGTTGCTCTTTGGGTTGGTTGTTTCCACTCTTGCTTCCGTTGGACAAACCACTGTTTTCATAAAATTTGATAATTTATAGAAAGGGAGTTTTAAAACATAATTGTTTATTTTTTTTACATTTTACAAAACCAACTTAAACTAAAGACATGAGTCGTATGTAAGACACACTATCAATTAGGTCGATATGCATCGAAAATGATCTGTCGACTAAACTAAACTAAACTAAACTAAGCTAAGCTAAACTAAACTAAACTAAACTAAACTAAACTAAACTAAACTAAACTAAACTAAACTAAACTAAACTAAACTAAACTAAACTAAATTAGACTAGACTAGACTAAACTAAACTAAACTAAACCTATAATACAATGATAACCTTTTAAATACTAAAATGTTAATGTCTAAATATTTCTGTAATATTGTTTTCTTTGTTTGATTAACGAGCAGTGCTGTACTTTCTCCCACAGAGAGATCAGATATACTTCAGTCGTTGAAAGAGTTCGTGGCAATGTCGTTGGTTGGATGTTCCAAACATTGAGCAAAGACCTTAAAAATTGACATAAATGACATTGCGAAGGTTGTCAGAGAGTACCCCTCACAGGAAGGCGACAAGGATCAGAGGATAGCGCACATGTCAAAGAAATGGTGGGACATGACGTCACGAAGGGCGAAAGCTGGAAAATCATCATGAACGGAAAAGATCACAACACGTTCAGTCAATGCAAAACAGGAACCATCAGCAGACGAACACTTTTATGTTGCCGGAACTTGCGGCAGGGCGGACATGGGAGCTGCAGTGAGGCCAGTCCAAACTGAAAACTAAAACTAAGTTCTTTAAAATTGGTAAATTTAAACTGTGACATTCTTGACAGACTAACTCAGGTTTATATATTGAAATGAACGGCAGACTGGAACAAACAGTATCACAAGATCCTATTCTGAAACAAAACGCAACAGACAACTAGGATCGGGGCACCGAACACGAACCTATAAAGTGTGGATGTCATGTAGACCCAGAACATGCCCTTCACAAATGTGAACTACGTAGAGAACTAAGAGCCCTACTCTAGCCTCAAGATAGGTCATGCACTGACTTACTATATGGTTTCTATCATGACCTTCTGTTAACGACTACATTCTTAGAAGTGACTCATCTTTCAGTGCGATGCGTTGAGAATTGGATCGCTGAATAAAAGGAAGAAAAAGAAATAGCTTGTTATCTTTGAAGAAGCGAATGTATTCTTGTATCGTTCAACTACGGTTGCATGTTGACCTGGACTGTTTGTCGAGGCGACCTGAAACAAAATTGCAGATAACACGGAGGGGAAAGAGGCTGCCAGGAAAGTGATGAGAAAACAACATAAAAGAATGAGCAGACTTTGATTTCACAGACTGTTAGAAACATGGGGAGAAGTGGAGATTGCAGCTTGCAGGAATCTGTCATTCACCGGTTCACAACGGTGATAATTGAGTGGATGAGTGAGGGAGTGTGTGAGTGAGGGAGTAAGTGAGTGGGTGAGTGAGATATTGGGATAATATATACATTCATCTCCCGTAATTAAAGTGACTATACTTTAATAATATTTATATAATAAATAATTATATATTTAGAACAATCATACATAAGTTATACTCGTGGAGGCATATATAAAATGGCCAATGCAACTGAAACATTAATGAATAAAATGTGTTGTGGTATCATCATCATCATCAAGTACCAGGCCTGCTGGCGTAAGTGATAATGTCTCTCCACAACTTTCGATCACGACAGTTATTTATCATTTCTGTTGTTGACCTTCTGCCAAGCCATTCTCTTAAGCTGTCTGGTATTTTTTTTCTCTTTGCTTCCCTCTATCTCTCCGTCCCTCAATTTTTCCAGTTGTTACAATATATTCCAGTTTTTCTCTTCTCATTACATGGCCAAAAAAATGTTAATTGTGTTGCATAGTACTCTTTTTATTCTCCGGTGGTTCAGAACTTCCTTGTTTGTCTCCTTTTTCTGCCACCCAATTCTTCCCGTTTTTCTACAGATCCACATTTCAAAGGCTTTAATTTTCTGCTCTGTTTTCTTCTTTAATGTCCGTGTTTTATGCACCAAACAGGAATGTTGAGTAAATATAGCATTTTGCAATTCGTAGTTTTAGTTCTAATGTTTTTTTGCTTTGATGTGAGTATACTTTTCATGTTGTTAAAATTGCTTTCCTCTTCCTCTGCTACCTTTTTAGCTCCCTGTGGAGCATAGGTCTTCAACAAACACTTCCAAGTCGTTCTATTTTTTGCAATTCTTTTAAGATCATTCCATGTCTTCACCATCATCTACATCTCTGCTTCTATCTGTCTTCTCCAAGAATTCCTTGGTCTTCCTCTTTGTCTTTTTCCCCGGGAATTACAAAAAAGGGCCTGTTGTGTAATACTCTCAGTTGGCTTCCGTAGTGTGTGTCCTATCCATCGCCATCGTCTTCGCTGTATCTCTTTATCCACAGGTATTTGACTGGTACATTTCCATAATTCTGTTAGTGATTTTGTCCTGCCATTTCCATCCTTTTATTCAGCATAAGCATCCATTATAAAAGTCTGTATCTTCGTGATTGTCAGTTTTGTTGTTCTCCATGTTTCACAGCCATATAATAGGACCGACTTAACATATGAGTTGAAATTTTTATTTTTGTATTAACCTAATTTCTTAGGACTTCCATATGTTTCCCAGTGCAATGAAATCTCCTCTTGCTTTTGATATCCTTATTTTGGTATCATTTTCTGTTCCTCCCTCTTTATCTATATTACTGCCCAGATATATGTAAGATTGTACGTCTAATAGAGGTAATTCTCCTAGTTTTATTTGGTTATTGCAACCGTATTAATTCTCATAATGTTGGTCTTATCTCTATTAATCTTCAGTCTTAGCTGTTGTGATCTCTCATCAAGTATGCTCATTTTATCCTGCATCTGTTGATGGCTGTGTGATAGGAGAGCTATGTCATCAGCAAAGTCTAAATCATCAAGTTGCTTGGTCAGTGACCACTGGATTCCATATCTGTTGTTTTGAGTTATTTTCATCATCCAATCTATGGCCAGTAGAAAGAAAAATAGAGACAGAAGGCATCCCTGCCTTACTCCTGTTCTTATTTCAAACACTGCTGTAAGCTGTCCTTCATGTACCACACTACATTTCGTTTCTTCATACATTTTTAAAAATCAGGTCAATAACCGTAATGACTCAGCAACTTCCAAAGCATTCCTCTGTCTAAACTATGAAATGCCTTTTCGTAATCTATGAATCCAATATAAAGTGGGGATTTTAGTTCTAAACTTTGTTCAACTATTATACGTTGAGTAGTTATTTGATCAGCACATGAAAATTGCTTTTAGCCACTGATAATCTTTTGTTTATTTCTGTCTTATATTTTCCATTATTTTATATGTTATAATATGTTTCAAGGTACTACATTCTTGAACTCTTCCTTGGTTCTACCCATTTCTATATTTCGCGTTTTTTCTGCTTATAATTATAGTTGCAGGTTTTTTTTTTTAATTTGTATCCAGACCTAAGGCCCTGTTCTTTTCTTGTCTTGTATATTCTATTAACTAGTTTTATGGATTTTCTGCCAGTAATACGGTACCATCAACATTTCTTAGATGACTGATCATATATCCATTATGTATTTAGGCCAAACATCTCCATGATGTCCTTAAAGATCTGCTCTGTGTATAAGTTGGATAAGCATAGAGATAGAATGAAGCCTTGTCTTATTCCTCTTTTAACATCAATAGCTGCACTGTTTTAACTGTTGTAATTTATCATAATATTCAAACTAGAATCGGCATCTCAGCACTCGAGTTTTCAACCATATATGCTCGGCCACCTATCAAGACGTGTTCGGAGACTTCTGAACAGTGTCGCTTCAAGCACCGAAACTCACCATGCGAGGCGACATTCCTCGTCTTCCCAAAGTACAACCCTGGTACCCATTTCTGCCAGCGGTTGAGCTGAGGTCATCCAGTCGGGTGGTTTCCCAACGAAACTACCGAGGTTCACCAATCGGGTGGTTTCCCAACGAAACTACCGAGGTTCTCCAATCGGGTGGTTTCCCACGAAGCTACCGAGGTCCTCCAGTCGGTGGTTTCCCAACGAAGCTACCGAGGTCCTCCAGTCGGGTGGTTTCCCAACGAAGCTACCGAGGTTCTCCAGTCGAGTGGTTTCCCAACAAAGCTACCGAGGTGCTCCAGTCGGGTGGTTTCCCAACGAAGCTACCGATGTCCTCCAGTCGGGTGGTTTCCCAACGAAGCTACCGAGGTCCTCCAGTCGGGTGGTTTCCCAACTAGGCTACCGAGGTTCTCCAATCGGGTGGTTTCCCAACGAAGCTACCGAGGTTCTCCAGTCGGGTGGTTTCCCAACGAAGCTACCAAGGTCCTCCAGTCGGGTGGTTTCCCAACGAAGCTACCGAGGTCCTCCAGTTGGGTGGTTTCCCAACGAAGCTACCGAGGTCCTCCAGTCGGGTGGTTTCCCAAAGAAGCTACCGAGGTCCTCCAGTCGGGTGGTTTCCCAACGAAACTACCGAGGTCCTCCAGTCGGGTGGTTTCCCAACGAAGCTACCGAGGTCCTCCAGTCGGGTGGTTTCCCAACGAAGCTACCGAGGTCCTCCAGTCGGGTGGTTTCCCAACGAAGCTACCAAGGTCCTCCAGTCGAGTGGTTTCCCAACGAAGCTACCGAGGTTCTCCAATCGGGTGGTTTCCCAACGAAGCTACCGAGGTTCTCCAATCGGGTGGTTTCCCAACGAAGCTACCGAGGTCCTCCAGTCGGGTGGTTTCCCAACGAAGCTACCGAGGTCCTCCAGTCGGGTGGTTTCCCAACGAAGCTACCGAGGTCCTCCAGTCGGGTGGTTTCCCAACGAAGCTACCAAGGTCCTCCAGTCGAGTGGTTTCCCAACGAAGCTACCGAGGTTCTCCAATCGGGTGGTTTCCCAACGAAGCTACCGAGGTTCTCCAATCGGGTGGTTTCCCAACGAAGCTACCGAGGTCCTCCAGTCGGGTGGTTTCCCAACTAGGCTACCGAGGTTCTCCAGTCGGGTGGTTTCCAACGAAGCTACCGAGGTCCTCCAGTCGGGTCGTTTCCCAACTAGGCTACCGAGGTTCTCCAGTCGGGTGGTTTCCCAACGAAGCTACCGAGGTCCTCCAGTCGGGTGGTTTCCCAACTAGGCTACCGAGGTTCTCCAGTCGGGTGGTTTCCCAACGAAGCTACCAAGGTCCTCCAGTCGGGTGGTTTCCCAACGAAGCTACCGAGGTCTTCCAGTTGGGTGGTTTCCCAACGAAGCTACCGAGGTCCTCCAGTCGGGTGGTTTCCCAACGAAGCTACCGAGGTCCTCCAGTCGGGTGGTTTCCCAACGAAACTACCGAGGTCCTCCAGTCGGGTGGTTTCCCAACGAAGCTACCGAGGTCCTCCAGTCGGGTGGTTTCCCAACGAAGCTACCGAGGTCCTCCAGTCGGGTGGTTTCCCAACGAAACTACCGAGGTCCTCCAGTCGAGTGGTTTCCCAACGAAGCTACCGAGGTCCTCCAGTCGGGTGGTTTCCCAACTAGGCTACCGAGGTTCTCCAGTCGGGTGGTTTCCCAACGAAGCTACCGAGGTCCTCCAGTCGGGTGGTTTCCAACGAAGCTACCGAGGTCCTCCAGTCGAGTGGTTTCCCAACTAGGCTACCGAGGTTCTCCAGTCGGGTGGTTTCCCAACTAGGCTACCGAGGTCCTCCAGTCGGGTGGTTTCCCAACTAGGCTACCGAGGTCCTCCAGTCGGGTGGTTTCCCAACGAAGCTACCGTGGTCCTCCAGTCGGGTGGTTTCCCAATGCAGCTAGCGAGGCCCTCCAGTCGGGTGGTTTCCCAATGCAGCTACCGAGGTGCTCCAGTCGGGTGGTTTCCCAATGCAGCTACCGAGGTCCTCCAGTCGGGTGGTTTCCCATGCAGCTACCGAGGTCCTCCAGTCGGGTGGTTTCCCAATGCAGCTACCGAGGTCCTCCAGTCGGGTGGTTTCCCAATGCAGCTACCGAGGTCCTCCAGTCGGGTGGTTTCCCAATGTAGCTACCGAGGTTCTCCAGTCGGGTGGTTTCCCAATGCAGCTACCGAGGTCCTCCAGTCGGGTGGTTTCCCAACGAAGCTACCGAGGTTCTCCAGTCGGGTGGTTTCCCAACGAAGCTACCGAGGTTCTCCAGTCGGGTGGTTTCCCAACGAAGCTACCGAGGTTCTCCAGTCGGGTGGTTTTCCCAACGAAGCTACCGAGGTTCTCCAGTCGGGTGGTTTCCCAACTAGGCTACCGAGGTTCTCCAGTCGGGTGGTTTCCCAACTAGGCTACCGAGGTTCTCCAGTCGGGTGGTTTCCCAACTAGGCTACCGAGGTTCTCCAGTCGGGTGGTTTCCCAACGAAGCTACCGAGGTTCTCCAGTCGGGTGGTTTCCCAACTAGGCTACCGAGGTCCTCCAGTCGAGTGGTTTCCCAACTAGGATGCCGAGGTCCTCCAGTCGGGTGGTTTCCCAACCAGGCAACCGAGGTCCTCCAGTCGGGTGGTTTCCCAACTAAGCTACTGAGGTCCTTCAGTCGAGTGGTTTCCCAACGAAGCTACCGAGGTTCTCCAGTCGGGTGGTTTCCCAACGAAGCTACCGAGGTTCTCCAGTCGGGTGGTTTCCCAACTAGGCTACCGAGGTCCTCCAGTCGAGTGGTTTCCCAACTAGGATGCCGAGGTCCTCCAGTCGGGTGGTTTCCCAACCAGGCTACCGAGGTCCTCCAGTCGGGTGGTTTCCCAACTAAGCTACTGAGGTCCTTCAGTCGAGTGGTTTCCCAACGAAGCTACCGAGGTTCTCCAGTCGGGTGGTTTCCCAACGAAGCTACCGAGGTTCTCCAGTCGGGTGGTTTCCCAACGAAGCTACCGAGGTCCTCCAGTTAGGTGGTTTCCCAACTAAGCTACCGAGATCCTCCAGTCGGGTGGTTTCCCAACGAAGCTACCGAGGTCCTCCAGTTAGGTGGTTTCCCAACTAGGCTACCGAGGTCCTTCAGTCGGGTGGTTTCCCAACGAAGCTACCGAGGTCCTCCAGTTAGGTGGTTTCCCAACTAGGCTACCGAGGTCCTCCAGTCGGGTGGTTTCCCAACTAGACTACCGAGGTCCTCCAGTCGGGTGGTTTCCCAATTAGGTTACCGAGGCTCCCCATTCGGGTGGTTTACCTACTAGGTTACAGAGGCCCCCCAGTCGGGTGGTTTCCCAACGAAGCTACCGAGGTCCTCCAGTCGGGTGGTTTCCCAACTAAGCTACCGAGATCCTCCAGTCGGGTGGTTTCCCAACGAAGCTACCGAGGTCCTCCAGTTAGGTGGTTTCCCAACTAGGCTACCGAGGTCCTTCAGTCGGGTGGTTTCCCAACGAAGCTACCGAGGTCCTCCAGTTAGGTGGTTTCCCAACTAGGCTACCGAGGTCCTCCAGTCGGGTGGTTTCCCAACTAGACTACCGAGGTCCTCCAGTCGGGTGGTTTCCCAATTAGGTTACCGAGGCTCCCCATTCGGGTGGTTTACCTACTAGGTTACAGAGGCCCCCCAGTCGGGTGGTTTCCCAACTAAGCTATCGAGGCTCCCCAGCCGGGTGGTTTCCCGACTAGGTTACAGAGGCCCCCCAGTCGGGTGTTTTCCCAACTAAACTATCGTGGCCCCCTAGTCGGGCAGTTTCCTAAGCTACCGAGGCTCCCTAGCAGGGTGGTTTCCCAACTAAGCTCCCCAATCACCACTAAGCTACCGAGGCTCCCCTGTCGGGTGGATTCCCAACTAAGCTACCGAGGCCACCCTGGTTTCCCAACTAAGCTACCGAGGCCACCCTGGTTTCCCAACTAAGCTACCGAGGCCACCCTGGTTTCCCAACTAAGCTACCGAGGCCACCCTGGTTTCCCAACTAAGCTGCCGAGGCCCCTCCAGCCGGATGATTTCCTAACTAGGTTACCGAGGCTCCCCAGTCTGGTGGTTTCCTAACTAGGTTACCGACGCCCCCCCCCAAGTCGGGCGGTTTCCTAACTAGGTTACCGAGGCTCCCCAGTCGGGTGGTCTCCCAACTAAGCTACCGTGGCTCCCCAGTCGGTGGTTTCCAAACTAGGTTACTGATGCTTCCCAGCCAGGTGGTTTCCTAACTAGGTTACCGAGTCTACCCAGCCAGGTGGTTTCCTAACTAGGTTACAGAGGCTCACCAGCCATGTGGTGTCCCAACTAGGCTACCAAGCCCCCCCCCCCAAGTCGAGTGGTGTCCCAACTAGGCTAATGAGTCCCCCCAGTCGAGTGGTGGCCCAACTAGGCTGCTGAGTCTCCCCAATCGAGTGGTGTCCCAACTAGACTACTGAGTCCCCCCTATCGAGTGGTGTCCCAACTAGACTACTGAGTCCCCCCAATCGAGTGGTGTCCCAACTAGACTACTGAGTCCCCCCAATCGAGTGGTGTCCCAACTAGACTACTGAGTCCCCCCAATCGAGTGGGTCCCAACTAGACTACTGAGTCCCCCCAATCGAGTGGGTCCCAACTAGACTACTGAGTCCCCCCAATCGAGTGGGTCCCAACTAGACTACTGAGTCCCCCCAATCGAGTGGTGTCCCAACTAGACTACTGAGTCCCACCAATCGAGTGTTGTCCCAACTAGACTACTGAGTCCCCCCAATCGAGTGGTGTCCCAACTAGACCACTGAGTCCCCCCAGTTTTATAGTTTATGCTTTCAGCTCTCTTTATTTTGGTTTCCTTCATTCTTCAAATATTTACTTTCAGTGACGACACTGATGTAGAAAAATGAGGAACGTGTTTTAGAAAAAAAAAAATAGATGAACCCAGGTCAAAACCACGTTAATTATCTGAACCTAAATTTTATTAATTATTTATGCACAAATTATCGATAATAATATTAATTTGAACAACGAAGGTCGCTATTAGACTGTCGTCACCAGAACCATAATTTGACATAATCTGTTTGTTACTGGACCCTCACTCACGAGAAAAGAAAGCCATCAGATCAGTTTTCTAAGAAACAAAACAAAAACCAACTCTAAAAGACTTCATTCATCAAAAATGAACATCAATTATGTTTTTTTTTTTTTATAATTAGCTCCGAGGCGATTAATCAAAAAGTTTAATACGGTGGTTGATCATCATCCCACGTCATCAAAGATTACAGATCAACGTGAGAACTGTTCAGGTTGCAAAGTGTGAAGGTATCAGGCAAGAAATGATACCTTGTCTTTGACAGAAATGAAAGCCTTCATTACGTGATGATAATTCATCGCCTTATAGCTGCTTTTGTGGTATATTATCATATATCATGTTGATAGATCATTACCTGACGATTGGTGTGAGAATACTTTATCTTGTATCTTAAATATTGTTGATAATATATTACCTTCTAGGGATTATCATGGTATTTTATTTTTCATCTTAAATCGTGTTGCTAAAGTATACCAGGCAAGTATTATTAGGGCATTGTATCTTTCACCCTTAATATTATGGATGGAGCGGATATGGGGAATGACTAGTTGCAACGAAAGTGGTTCCATGGATAGAACAGAATATAATAATAGATAAATCATTACCTGACAGGTGTTATCAGAGTCATCTCTTTCCTTAATTTAGCCGCCTTGATAACGGTAGCGATGAGGATCCCGTTGAAGATACACAGAAGCAACAAGGGCATGAGCGTGAACATTACAACCAGGAACCAGCTGTAGCCAACCTCGTAGCTGGCCTGGTTGGCAAACTCCGTGTACACAGCTTGCGGTATGGTCTGGTTGTTCACGCTCTCATACACAACTTCCATTTCCCAGAACTCCGGAGCTGTACACAGAATGCTGACAGTTGAGACAACCGCTATTATTAACTTTGCTCTTTGAGTAGTGCACAAGATCCGCCCTAGGAAATAAAATACAAATAATGCCACTCATTTATGAATAACATTTATAGAAAAGAAACAGTTCTACCTAGCCTAAACTTTTGCTTTTAGAAAGAGGGTATTAGTGTCCACAGTCTTCGACAATCAGCACATTTTAAGTTAAGTGGTGAGTTAAATGCCTTTTCGTAATCTATGAATCCAATATAAAGTGGGGATTTTAGTTCTAAACTTTGTTCAACTATTATACGTAGAGTAGTTCAGCACATGAAAAATTGCAGTCATGCAATTTCAATTTACTGTTATTTCCAAAGAAAAAAAATAATCTTGGAGCGTTTACGGCTGGGTGAATTTTGAAGCCTCTTGACTCAGCTTTAATAGCAAAAAGACAGAAGTAACTGTAGCAAAACAGAAAATGTCATCACTGCAATGCACATTAAAGACAAGTAGAACAATATTAAAACAGGTAAATTAATTTAAAGATCTGGGAAATTGTTAACCTCAGACGGAAGATGTACAAAATAGGTGAGATGAAGAATGGCTCAAGAAAAAAAAACAGCTTTCCAAAAAATGAGAAAGATACTGTGCAATCCATTTTTGACAATAGAAACAAGAAAAAAGAGTTCTTAAATGTTATGTAGAGCCAGTCTTAATATAAAGGTGTGAATCATGGACAACAGGACAGCTGCCAAGAAAATCACTGGAGACTGTAAAAATGTGGTTTTACAGAAGAATGTTGAGAATACCATGGACAGCATAGAAGAGTAATGAAAAAGTTATGAAAGAGGCCAAAACAAAAAGATAGCTATTGTTCAATTTTAGGAAGAAACAATCATCATTTTTTGGCCATGTAAACGAGAAGAGAACAACTGGAATATATTGTAACAACTGGAAAAATTGAGGGACGGAGAGATAGAGGGAAGCAAAGAGAAAAGATACTAGACAGTTTAACACAATGGCTTGGCAGAAGGTCATCAACAGAAATGATAAATAACTGTCGTGATCGAAAGTTGTGGAGAGACATTATCACTTACGCCAGCAGGCCCGGTACTTGATGATGTTCATGATGATGATGATATATATATATATATATATATATATGATATAGGAAGGATTGGATGAAAAGAAGAGAAAACAAGCGAAGAAGTCTTAAAACAACTAAAAATTAAAAGAGAACTACTAAATACAATTCAAACAAGACAAATGATATTTTGGGCGCATGTTAAAAGACACAACAGCCTACTACCAGTAATTTTTGAAGGGAAAATACAGGTTAAAAAAGGTAAAGGCAGACCAAGACTAACATGGATGAGTAATATCAAAAGATGGACAAGTTAACCTATGACAACCTGCACCATCAAAGCAAGAGACAGAGCGGAATGGCGCTCCATGGTAGACAACCTTCGATGCAGAAACGGCACTCGATGATGATGGTGGTAAAGAACCACACGGCATTCTTTCTTGATTGGACGAACCAGGTTAGATGTTTATTTTTCCAGTATGATTGTAGGATTGTATGATTGTATGATTGTATGATTGTATGATTGTAGGATTTGTTCAATGCTACCCTTTCTCTCAAGACATCATTTCTGATTCTGTCTCATCTGGCCACTCCAAACCTGTTCCTTAAACATCTCATCACTGTGGTGATTAGCTTCCTTCTTTGTTTATTTTAAGTGATCATGTTTGCCACTGATAGCACAATATGGGGATGAATATTCTTTGTATAAGATACTTGACTTTTATTCACAACTTCTTCAAAAGACAAACAAACTTTTAAATTAGACCTTCCTTTAAAATTGGCCAGAATTGGTTTCCCAGTGAATTGTCCAGACTGAAAGATTAGAGTGAAAGACAGTGTGCTTGAATCTTCCTTAACTTGAAGCTCGTTCATGTTTATGACATTCTGATGATGTTCGTTATAAATCTTTCCATCTATTGTAATGAAGGAACCAAATATTTCAAACTGTCTAACACTTTCAAATATGTGTTCATTAAAACATGAAATAATATTCTAGTAAATACTCGGAGCTTCAATAATAATTAAATATGAAAATGCACATTTTTATTGTATAAAAAGTGGAACAAGACTACATATATATGGCCCTTTTCGTCTTGTCAGACGGTCTAGTGGAGGTTATTGCGTATTTTTTTGAGGTATTGTTTTTGCCGAACAGCTTCTCTCGTGGCTAATTCTACCAATGTTTGACAAACACACGCGGTCACATAATGAACAGGTCAGGCTCGCTGATCCACAGGGTTTACCATCCTTTTTCATGAGTCTCTTCTCTTCTAAGTCCTGTCTTAGCATAGTCTCAAATGTTGTTATACCGTTCCTTATACATGCTCTCCATGATGTGCGATCACTTGCCAGATGTTGCCAGTCGTTTTCATAGATGGAGAAGTCTTTCAGAGATGATTTGCAGATATCTCTATATCGTAGTTTAGGTCTGCCGATTTGTCTTTTTCCGTGTTTTAGCTCACCATATAGTATTTGCCTAGGAATGCGTTTTTCTTCCATCCGTTGGACATGCCCCAGCCATCTTAGCCTTCGACTTCTGAGCATCGACATGATTGTTAGGGTCTTAGCACGTTGCAGGACAGTTAAGTTGGTTATTTTGTCTTGCCATTTGATGTGCATTATTTTGCGGAGACATCGCATGTGGAAGACATTTAGTCTTTTTTCCTGGTTTGAGTATGTTGTCCAGGTTTCGGATCCATATAGTAGTGTGCTAAGCACACATGTTTGATATATTAGGAGTTTAGTCTTTCGAGTTATTTTCGTGTTGTTCCATGCCCTTTTTGTGAGTTTGCCGAAGGTCGTAGCTGCCTTACCAATTCGACAGTTTATTTCTTCATCAAGAGAGATGGTTTGCGTAACTGTGGATCCAAGATATGTAAATTTCTGTACTGATTCTAGTGGGCAGTCTTTTAGAGTAATAGATATAGGTTTGAAGTCACCTTGATTTAGTATTACTGTCTTCTGAACATTAATTGACAGTGAAAAAAGGTCGCATGCTTTATCCAGGTTGTTGATCAGCGACTGTAGGGTGGCCTCACTATGAGCGACTAGGGCTGCATCGTCAGCAAATAAAAATTCTTTAAGTAGGGCAACATTTGTTTTGGTTTTTGCTCTTAGTCGTGCTAGGTTGAACAGTGAGCCATCTGGTCTTGTGCGAATGTAAATATCTCCTGAGCTGTTTTCGAAGGTGTAATTTAGGAGGGCAGCAAAAAATATACCAAAAAGGGTGGGGGCGAGGACACATCCCTGTTTCACTCCTTTGTTGACTTTGAAATTCTCTGATGGACTCCCATCAAAATGGACTTTGCCATTCATGTCTTCATGGAAGGAAATTATCAGCCTAAGTAATTTAGGAGGGCAGCCTATGCCTTCTAACACCTTTTAGAGACCATCTCTGTTTACTGTGTCGAATGCCTTTGTGAGATCCACAAAGGCAATATAGAGCGGCATATTTTGTTCCCGACATTTTTCCTGGAGTTGTCTAAGAGTGAAGATCATATCTATGGTTGATCTCCCGGGTCTGAAACCGCATTGGGACTCGGGAAGCACCCGTTCTGCAAGTCTATGCAGGCGATTAAGTACGACTCTAGCAAAAGCTTTGCCTGTTGTGCTAAGGAGAGAAATGCCTCTGTAATTGTTGCAGTCGCCCCTGTCTCCTTTATTCTTGTACAGCGTTATAATCTTGGCATTTCTCATATCATGAGGTATTTCTCCGTTTCTCCAGCATTTAATTAGCAGTTTGTATAGATGTGGAAGTAGTACGCTTAGGTTGTCCTTTAGTACATAACAAGACTACAGGGAAATGTATATTGGATAAAAAACAAGAGGCAATATTGTCAACTCAAGGCATCTTGACTCATTAGTGCTGGAACGTTCCTGGCATTATATTTATTAGCCCATGTTGAGATCATAACAAACAGATGTGCAGACCGCAAGGTACAATACAATGCAGCACAAACCGGTAAAGAACGTGCAAAGATACTTGATAAGCGTGGGTGATTGGTAAAAAGAAGTTAAATATGGCAGGACTTCCGGTCAATATGGTAGAACCCGTTGAGCCACTGTCTGAAAAGTCTTCCTTGTTGCAATTCACTCATATTCCAAGTCAGGCTTGCTGCCGGAGCTACCTAGTTTAGTGCTCCGTGCACACCGTGAGCTGTGCCGTTCATCCAGGATGGTGTTTCTATATTTAGATTGCTTATGATGAATGATGATATCGTACGATGAAGGGCAGTTCAGCTGCGTACAATTTCGGTGCTGATACGCCTTATGCCGTTTGACGTGTATTGGGTTTGCTATGATAGGGATTGCAGATGTCTTTCTTAAGATATTCGATGAGATGTTAATTCTGATTATTCCACTGGCAGGAAGGGGGGTGGGGGAGGTTTTTAGCAATTATGGATTTTCATTCGTTTGAAGTGATATCGGGGCCTTCAAATAACTATAATTGTAACAACAGTGTTGAGACTCTGACAGGCAATGCAGGAATGCAAACTTGTGAGCAGCTGTGACTGGCTCGCTATCAATGAACATATGCCGCATCAATGAAGTAATGGCCCATGCTACTGACTACAGCCAACGGTAACGTCATTCATCACGATACATAGCGTAGATGTAACAAATTTGAGGAAAAAACTGAACAATGAATTCGCCATAACAGCGGCTCAAACTTCATCAATAAGAAACTGCAGATGTCTTCTGCAAAAAGAAGCGCAACATTATTCAGATGCAATATATGCCTCCGCCCGAGCGCAGCCGGGGCCCGAAAGGGGAGTAAAGAACCGTAGTGCTGTTCCCTAACATGCTTGTTCATAGAAGTCGACTAAAGAAGGGTTGGGCATGGGACTCGTCATCCTATAGTGTAAAAAAAAAATAAGCCACAAAAACTTCACAAACATGGACAAAGAGAAGGAAAAAAAAGTAAATCCGACATCGAGGAAAGATAAGGACCCTTTGTCTAAGAGATGTATGACTGAATCCGGTGAAAACCGGAAGGAGTCCTGGTCACCGACTCACCTTTTGTCTGCCAGGAAATGCTCCAGAATTGACACCTGGAATGTACTATAAATGAACAAGGTAATGTACAAGTAGCAGCGTAAATAACAAACTACAAAATAGATATTCTAGCAATGTGTGAAACAAGATGGTCAGGAACAGAAAGGATAAAACTAAACACAGGAGAAATTATTTTATCATCAGGACACCAGGAACCTGAAGCCCAACATAGTGAAGGGGTAGCTATAATGTTATCAAGAGAAGCACAGAAAACACTGATAGAATGAGAAGCAGTAGGGTCAAGACTAATTAAAGCTACATTTTTTTATCCAATGCCACGCACCAACGAATGATAAGGAAGATTTAGTTCAAGATAAATTCTATAAACAGTTCAATGTCAGATGGATGGAAAACGAGCTAAGGATATTATAGTCTTGATGGGAGATCTAAATGCAAAAGTAGGATCGGACAGCAGAGGTTTTGAAGAGATCATGGGAAAACATGGACTTGGAGTATAGAATGAGAATGGAGAGAAATTCGTGAACTTCTGTGCTCTTAATCAAATGAGCCTAGGAGGAACAATATTCCAACATAAAAGAATACATAAGGCCACATGGGTGCCACCAGATCACAGAACGGAGAATCAAATTGATCACATATGTATTAATCAAAAGTTTAAGTCATCCTTACAGGATGTAAAAGTATATAGATGAGCAGACGTGTCTTCAGATCATCATCTTTGCTAGCCTACTTTAAGTTTAAACTGGAAAGATATACTACAACACATACATGTAGGCAGTATTCCAATGTAGGCTTTCCTAACCAACAATTAAAATTAATTAAATTAACGATAGATTTGCAGTCACGTTATCAAACAAATACAAGTCTTCCAACAACTAGACAATACAATAAATATAGAAGATCATTGGAAATAGATAAAGGATATATGGAAAGAGACATGCGAAGAAACGATGGGGAAAAAAAGAACGCCATAATAATGAATGGATGACAGCAGAGACGCAGGGGAAAATTAAAGAAAGAAAGATCAAGAAAGCAGACATAAATAAAAGCAAAACGAGAAGTACTAAAGCCACGACGCAGTAAACTTACATAGAGGTGAACAAAGAAGTGAGAAGATGCATTAAAAGGGATGAGAGGAAATATATAGATGAACTAGCTAGAAGAGGCACAGGAAGAGGCAAACAAAGGACATTTGAAAGAACTGTTCAAAGGTTTAAAGAAATTAAGCGGAAATACAAACAGATCAATGCCTTTATTAAATATAGTCAATTTGTTTAGTAGTATAAGAGAACAAACGAAATGATGGAAGGAGCACTTTGAAGAACTTTTGAACTGACCCGGCTCAAATAATTCACCAGATATACTACCAGCAACAAAAGAGTTACACCTTAACTGTGGAAAATCAAACAAGGAAAAAATAATGAAAGCCATCAAGCTATTAAAAAAATGGTAAGGCTACACGATAAGATGAAATTTCTTCACAAGCCATCAAAGCAAATATTGACACCTCTACCAAGATGTTACATAATCTGCTAGTTAAAAACATAGAAAAGGAAGAAATATCTAAAGACTGGACTGAATGTTATATGATCAAACTGCCAAAGAAAGAAAGTTTATTGGAGTGCACACATTATAGGGGAATTATGCTACTATCAGTGCCAGGGAAAATATTAAGCAGAATCATTCTGGAGAGACTGAAAGAGGCCATAGAGAAACATTTGAGAGATGAACAAGCAGGTTTTAGGAAGAACAGATCATGTGCTGAACAAATACTACCCTATGTAAAATAGTTGAACAAAGTTTAGAACTACAATCACCACTTTATATCGGATTCATAGATTACAAAAAATGTGAGACAAAGAATAGGTGACGAGAGGTGAGACAATGCATAGGTAACGAGAGGTGAGACAAAGAATAGGTGACGAGAGGTGAGACAATGAATAGGTGACGAGAGGTGAGACAAAGAAGAGGTGACGAGAGGTGAGACAATGAATAGGTGACGAGAAGTGAGTTAAACAATAGGTGACGAGAGGTGAGACAATGAATAAGTGACGAGAAGTGAGTTAAACAATAGGTGACGAGAGGTGATACAAAGAATAGGTGACGAGAGGTGAGACAATGAATAGGTGACGAGAGATGAGACAAAGAGTAGGTGACGAGAGGTGAGACAAAGAATAGGTGACGATAGGTGATAAAATGAATAGGTGACGAAAGGTGAGACAAAGAATAGGTGGCGAAAGGTGAGACAAAGAATAGGTGGCGAAAGGTGAGACAAAGAATAGGTGACGAGAGATGAGACAAAGAATAGGTGGCGAAAGGTGAGACAAAGAATAGGTGACGAGAGGTGAGACAAAGAATAGGTGACGAGAGGTGAGACAAACAATAGGTGACTAGAGGTGAGACAATGAATAGGTGACGAGAGGTGAGACAAAGAATAGGTGACGAGACGTGAGACAAAGAATAGGTGACGAGAGGTGAGACAATGAATAGGTGACGAAATGGGAGACAAAGAATAGGTGACGAAAGGCGAGACAAAGAATAGGTGACGAAAGGTGAGACAAAGAATAAGTGACGAAAGGTGGGACAATGAATAGGTGACGAAATGAGAGACAAAGAATAGGTGATGAAAGGTGAGGCAAAGAATAGGTGACGAAAGGTAAGACAAAGAATAGGTGACGAAAGGTGAGACAAAGAATAGGTGACGAAAGATGAGACAAAGAATAGGTGATGAAAGGTAAGACAATGAATAGGTGACGAAAGATGAGACAAAGAATAGGTGACGAAAGGTAAGACAATGAATAGGTGACGAAAGATGAGACAAAGAATAGGTGACGAAAGGTAAGACAATGAATAGGTGACGAAAGGTGAGACAAAGAATAGGTGACGAAAGATGAGACAATGAATAATTGACGAAAGGTGAGACAAAGAATAGGTGACGAAAGGTGAGACAATGAATAGGTGACGAAAGGTGAGACAAAAAATAGGTGACGAAAGGTGAGACAAATAATAGGTGACGAAAGATGAGACAATGAATAATTGACGAAAGGTGAGACAAAGAATAGGTGACGAAAGATGAGACAATGAATAATTGACGAAAGGTGAGACAAAGAATAGGTGACGAAAGGTGAGACAAAGAATAGGTGACGAAAGGTGAGACAAAAAATAGGTGACGAAAGGTGAGACAAATAATAGGTGACGAAAGGTGAGACAAAAATGATGCTTTGGAAAGGAGACACACTGCGGAAACTGAGAGTAGTACACGACAAGAGAAGTGTTTGTTGAGTCCCTAGAGGAGAAGAAACAGGAAGAAGGCTGAAATATAGATGAGGAGAGAGATGGAAACGGAGATGAAGAAGATGTGGAAGATATGGAACGATCTGAGAAAAATGTCACCAACAAACACGACAGCTTGGAGAAAGTGATGAGGACTTGTGTTCCACTGGAAGTTGACAAGTTGTAGGAGGAGAACAATAATTTATGTTAGCATTTATTTCGAAATCTAACTTGAAGAGAAACAAGAAGGAAATAATTAGTATGAATAGACATAAAGAGATGCATGACGCTATCTGATTTATACAAATATTAAGTAAATATCAGCCACCCTACACCCTCTTTCCTCTCCCCACCTCTGCCACATTAAACAAATAAAATGTATTGAAGTATTAAACATAAAATGTTTGAGTCTTTTTAAGGAGAATCAATAATTTAGAGATGCTTTCTGTCTTGTTTTAACTAATTCTATTCTGTTTTATATGTGTGTGTGTGAGTGTGTGTGTGAGTGTGCGTGTGTAAAATAAACTATACAATTGTATCTAACAGCTACAATAGTAGAGAGACGAGACCAAAAAAATATGCTCCCGTAAAAGCCTTCATCAGGCCAACAATACAAAAATCAACACGAAAAACAAATACTACTCTAGGGAGAGACACCTTAGAAAAAAAAAAAATCACACTTATAAGAGAAGCAACATTGGCAGGTATAGACTCGATAGATGAGATCGAACACCCGGTCCAGCATAAAGACGGGTTACTAAAAGCACTATGAGCACGAAGTGACTTCAGTCGACGCTGGAAGGATCAAGATCAAGTTCATGAAATTATTTGTAAAGTTTTGTTATTTGATTTGTGTGTCTCGTCTCATTGCTAATTTTGCTGCCATTTTATGTTCATTTTACATGTTCTCTGCAACACTACTCGCGCTCCCGTATAATATTTTAGATTGTATATATTTGTGCTTATCTATAACATATATATGTATGTATAAGTATATGCTCCCTCAATGAGATAGAGCTGCTTGCACACAACAGAGACAAATGGCGAGATTTGATAAAATATCTCTAAAAGAATTAAAAACTGCTAGAATAAAAATATAGATAAGAGAAGGAGTAACTTGGTCTACGCCCTATGGGCCGGCTACGGCTCGAAAGGTTAATAGAATAGAATAAGTATGTTTATTTATGTATCACATCAAATATATATATGTTTATTTATGTATCACCATCACATATGTATGTTTATTTATGTAGCACATCACATATGTATGTTTATTTATGTATCACATCACATATGTATGTTTATTTATGTATCACATCACATATGTATGTTTATTTATGTAGCACATCACAGACTCCAAGATATGCCCATCCGCCCTGAAGCACTTTGCCGCCAAATAGTTGTCCCCGATGTCAGGACTGAGCTCTCCGACCCCCTAGCAGATAGAAATACTCTACCTCCATACTCAAAGCCATAGCACTGGAAACCATTCACGCAATGCCGTCCATGTTTATACTGATGGATCTGCATTCAAGGCCACCCTAAATGCTGGTTACGGTGCTGTTGTTAAGTATCCCTACTCTCACAGTTACAGTGCTGTTGTTAAGTATCCCTACTCTCACAGTTACGGTGCTGTTGTCAAGTATCCCTACTCTCACAGTTACGGTGCTGTTGTCAAGTATCCCTACTCTCACAGTTACGGTGCTGTTGTCAAGTATCCCTACTCTCACAGTTACGGTGTTGTAGTCAAGTATCCCTACTCTCACAGTTACGGTGCTGTTGTCAAGTATCCCTACTCTCACAGTTACGGTGCTGTTGTTAAGTATCCCTACTCTCACAGTTACGGTGCTGTTGTTAAGTATCCCTACTCTCACAGTTACGGTGCTGTTGTTAAGTATCCCTACTCTCACAGTTACGGTGCTGTTGTCAAGTATCCCTACTCTCACAGTTACGGTGCTGTTGTCAAGTATCCCTACTCTCACAGTTACGGTGCTGTTGTCAAGTATCCCTACTCTCACAGTTACGGTGCTGTTGTCAAGTATCCCTACTCTCACAGTTACGGTGCTGTTGTTAAGTATCCCTACTCTCACAGTTACGGTGCTGTTGTTAAGTATCCCTACTCTCACAGTTACGGTGCTGTTGTTAAGTATCCCTACTGTCACAGTTACAGTGCTGTAGTCAAGTATCCCTACTCTCACAGTTACGGTGCTGTTGTTAAGTATCCCTACTCTCACAGTTACGGTGCTGTTGTTAAGTATCCCTACTCTCACAGTTACGGTGCTGTTGTTAAGTATCCCTACTCTCACAGTTACGGTGCTGTAGTCAAGTATCCCTACTCTCACAGTTACGGTGCTGTTGTCAAGTATCCCTACTCTCACAGTTACGGTGCTGTTGTCAAGTATCCCTACTCTCACAGTTACAGTGCTGTAGTCAAGTATCCCTACTCTCACAGTTACGGTGCTGTTGTCAAGTATCCCTACTCTCACAGTTACGGTGCTGTAGTCAAGTATCCCTACTCTCACAGTTACGGTGTTGTTGTCAAGTATCCCTACTCTCACAGTTACAGTGCTGTAGTCAAGTATCCCTACTCTCACAGTTACAGTGCTGTAGTCAAGTATCCCTACTCTCACAGTTACGGTGTTGTAGTCAAGTATCCCTACTCTCACAGTTACGGTGCTGTAGTCAAGTATCCCTACTCTCACCCAGACGACTACACCCACATTTACGGTCCATGCGGAGAATACTGCTCCAATTACTGTGCAGAAATTATAGCTATAGAGAGAGCACTCAGAAGGATATTTGTAGACTTTGAATGTGACACCATCGCACCGGAAGATATTTATATTTTCTCGGATTCAAAATCAGCACTCGAAGCAATTGAAAGCGGACTAACTTCCGAGGTTTCCAATATAAGATCTTTATCCAACCAACTCTCCACTACCTATGGCGTGGCTGTAACCCTACAATGGATCCCTGGTCACATCGGCATTGCAGGAAATGAGAGAGCGGATAGGTTCGCTAAACTGGGAGCATCTCTACCACAGCTTCCTGTTCAAGTTAGCCTCAAAACATGCAAGCAAATTTTGAGAAACAACTACCACGAGGAATGGTTAAATATGTGGGCTTCAGCTAAGACTGGACGCTACTCTACAGATATCAAACAAAACCAGACCCCCTCGACCCTGTGCGGGAGCTCAGACGAAGGGATCAAAGCCTGATATTCCAGCTGAGAACAGGCCATGCTCCTACCAATCAACACCTGGACAGAATAAAAACACAACATGACGCAATCTGCAGACACTGCCGCCAACAATCTGAGACAGTAGATCACCTGCTACTACACTGTCCCCATTTACAAAACCGACGGAGCATGTTACTCCCACTACTTCCATCCATCAATAGCACACTGTACTCTGCAGCTGTACAACTGAGGAGGACCTGCGCCTTCATGCGAGAGGCGTTAAGCTGTAAAGAGCTCATAGCTCACGGCTAACAAGGAGATTAAGTCAAGTCAAGTCAAACGTATTACATCAAATATGTATGTTTATTTATGCATCACATCAAATATGTATGTTTGTTTGCGTACTCTAGATTGATATCACTTGAATTGTTCCAAGGGACTGTGTGAACATGACTTTTTTGTTTATTTTTCACACTGTCAGCGGTGTGCTAATGTGTCCATCACCGCACACGCAGATATTCTCCGACTACAGATGTACTCTTATTTTTTGATCGCCGAAAGCTCTGACGTTTGTTGAGTTGTTTTTTTTTTAATCAATTTTGTCTGAGCAGCGGACATTCTTGGCCTACTTTTTTAAAATCAATTTTGTCTGAGCAGCGGACATTCTTGGCCTACTTTATTTTTAATAAATTTTGTCTGAGCAGCGGCCATTCATGGCCTACTTTTTTTTTATTATAAATTTTGTCTAAGCAGCGGCCATTCTTGGCCTACTTTTTTAAAATCAATTTTGTCTGAGCAGCGGCCACTCTTGGCCTACTTTTTTAAAATCAGTTTTGTCTGAGCAGCGGCCATTCTTGGCCTACTTTTTTAAAATCAGTTTTGTCTGAGCAGCGGCCATTCTTGGCCTACTTTTTTAAAATCAGTTTTGTCTGAGCAGCGGCCATTCGTGGCCTACTTTTTAAAATCAATTTTGTCTGAGCAGCGGCCATTCTTGACCTACATTTTTTTTTATCAATGTCCAACCGTTAAGGGTTTCTTTAACGTGAGTGAGACATGAGACATGTTGTTTTTCGCTGTTACCTGAGAGACTGGACGTAGAATCTCACGACGCAAAGACCAGGGGAGGGCTAGACATTGGATCGCACGACCCAGAGACCAGAGGAGGGCTAGGCATAGAATCTCACGACCCAGAGACCAGAGGAGGGCTAGGCATAGAATCTCACGACCCAGACACCAAGTGAGGGCTAGGCATAGAATCTCACGACCCAGAGACCAAGTGAGGACTAGGCATAGAATCTCACGACCCAGAGACCAAGTGAGGGCTAGACATAGAATCTCACGACCCAGAGACCAGGGAAATGTAAAGCCTCGAAGAAACCACTGTTTCTGTTTATGTAAAATGTCCACCGGCTCTGAGGAGTAGAACTTTTCTTGTCCATAAACCAATGTCTCACCTCTGAACGCCTCCCCCCCCCCCACCAATCTCCCACCCCCTACATAAGATTGACACTGCTGAGATGAAAAGTTAAAATAACAGGATTAGTCTCAACAGTAAAACTGACAAAGGTGAAGGTTGCAAGAAAGAAAAAGACATCTCCTAAGTGCACAGTTGGGATAGTAATAAAACAGGTCAATGAATGTACCCGGGAGTGATGCTGAATTAAGATGATAGATGTCCAACAGAAGTGAAGTTTGAATAACACACAAATCTGGATTCCATAGAATGAGAAAGATGTTATACAATCCATTGTTGTCAATGGAAGTAAGAGAAAGAGAGTTTTTTTCCGTTTGTGTGCGTGTGCGTGTGCGTGTGCGTGTGTGTGTGTGTGTGTGTGTGTGTGTGTGTGTGTGTGTGTGTGGAGCCAATCTTGAAGTATAGCTGAGAATCATGGACAATAGGACAAAAGGCAAGAAAACTGCTGGAGATCACAGAAATGTAATTTAACAGAAGAGAGTTGAGAATACCACGGACAACTGAGAAGAGCAATGAGGAAGTTCCTAAAGAGGCCAAATCAAAAAGAAAACTAATGTCCAACATCAGAAAGCAACAAACATAATTTATTTGTTTGTAATTTAAAGAGAAGGATCAACTAATGTATATAGTGAGAGAGAGATAATCATCTACATCACCCGGCATGAAACTTGATGATGATAATTTTATTTTTAGCTGTTTAATAGCAAAAGTGACAAAGCACATATCAATCTATAATCAAGAAAAGAACGTCAGCATATGTTGTTCAGATGAGAAGAGACAACAAAAAAAAACCTTAAAAGAAGCCCTTTATGGGAAACAGAAAGAAAAGAAAAAGTGGTAGACCTAGAGAGACGCTATAAAGAAGACTCATCGGAGAAGTACACAGTAGGCATTAATTGCCTTGTCAAGATTGCCTCTTCTGTTTGTGTGCCCATTTTATACTCGGGGCTACTAAGTACGAGAATAGATAATGACGAGATCATGACTGATTTGATATTAAGATGTATGGCCATTACTGAGGAGATATCAAGATGTATGAGCCATTACTGAGGAGATATCGAGATGATGAGCCATTACTGAGGAGATATCGAGATGATGAGCCATTACTGTTTCCGGGTGTGTCAGGACAGATTGAGTAGCGTTAATGAAAGCTGTTTCCGCGTCACTGCTGGCATGCATCTCAAATCTGCGTATGTTTACGAGCATATAACGGCCTTTGTCGCGATGACGAGAATCAATTATTCATTTATTATTGTTGGCTTGAACCTAATTTATTGAAGGCATGGTCGGCGCAACAGGGGCAGACCAAGAAGAAGGTGGTTTCAAGACATCAAAAAGACGTTGAACATGACAACAGAAGACGATGGAGATTTGACTAGAGACTGAGATTCATTCATAGGAGCTGTGATGAATGCAAAGTTCTGCAAAGGATATGCGACCAGATGATGATGGCTTGACTGTAAGCCACTTTAACTGTTGAAGACAGCGGTGTCACAGTGGTTAGCCCGTCCGTCTACTCATCGGGAGTGTCTGTGTTCCGTTTAAAAAATGTGAAGGTTAATTTTTCGGAGAAGTGTTCACTAAGACTCTGAAAATGTGTACCACAACCTTTTCTTGAAACCTTTGGGCGTCCTGGCGTGATGTCGTCCATAAATTTGTCGAGTATAATTAATATATAATGACACTAACAATATACAGTAAAGTCTCGATTATGCGGTACTCAATAATCCGGAATTCTCAATTTAACGGACTTTTTTTTTTTTTAATTATTATAGGGAGAAAGCTTGAATCATGTTTTGTTCAGTTAAATTAAATGCCTTTATCCGGAACTCGAAAACGCTACAACACGGTTTGTGCGCTGCGCTTACTTCTACAGGCTCTATCATTACACAATATTGCGTTTACAATAGTGTATTTACAGTAATATACTTCAAATAGGAGCGAACATATTTTATTCAATCCAGACATTGTGTCTCCAAATATTCCAAGTAAAAGCGACAGACAGTCTATATCTTCACTTTTTCCCCCGACTAAATGTTTTTGTCGGGAAATCTTAGTCGTGCTAAAAAACACTTATCTACATGATTTTACAAATTTGCTTAATTTTCTCATAGCCTGCTTTAGATCTAAAGTTGGTCATGAATTTGTCAAAAATATGGCGTTTGACAGTCTGACCGAACATTAGAAGCAGACGTATTGTTTGTGAAAATTGAAGAGCCCATAACTTTGATGATTATAAATCAAAGGTTGAGCAGCCGGCGTGCAGTGACATAGAGATGGTGAGAAGAAAGGGGGAGGGGTTCAAAAATTACCGACTGGAAATTCAAAAAGAGTAAGATACAGAGTTTGACGTTAGTTTGTCTCAGACATTTGTGCAAGCTGAAATTCGTTCCATCAGTATAAATTATACATGATATGCTATAAACGCATGTGTGCATACTTTTTAACGGAATACATTTTTGTGTTAAATAATGGCCTCTGCGAGTGCAAACCACACCTCAATTTCCCGCAAAGGTAAACGCAAGCGAACTGTATTGACACTGAACCAGAAGATTGAAATCGCTAGTAGACTTGAAAAAGGCGTTAATCGCAACGTTTTGATGACTGAATTTGGCATAGCCTCTTCAACATTATATGACATACGAAATCAAAAAGATGAGTTGTTTAAGTTTGCGTCGGAGTCTGAAAGCAGCAACAATATACACCAGAGACGAAGTATGAAACGGCCAAAATTTGAAAAACTCGACCAATTCCTTTAT
The DNA here is from genome assembly GCA_032433765.1 of Megaustenia siamemsis. Taxonomy (NCBI): domain Eukaryota; kingdom Metazoa; phylum Mollusca; class Gastropoda; order Stylommatophora; family Ariophantidae; genus Megaustenia; species Megaustenia siamemsis. Next base: position 39,478,837 of record JAVIAB010000041.1, on the reverse strand, counting down.
GTGTGGTTTTTTAGAAAGAAGAAGAAAAGGAATGCCAATATCAGGACCCATGTTGATAGAGAAAGCTCGCGAATTTCACACGAATTTAAATATTTCTGAGCATTGCAATTTTTCAATAAGTTGTTTTTTCATAAATTTTGAGTTTGGTTTTCTTACTCTCGATTATCCAGAAAAATTCAATTATCCAGAATGGGTTCTTCCCCGAGCATTCCGGATAATCGAGACTTTACTGTACTTGCCATAATAGTCATTAGCTTTAACTGGACATCTCTCACTCCCTTTGTCACCACTTGATTGAAAACTGACTCACCATCTTACCACCATTGGATATGAACATCACAAGTTTCATAGTCTATGTGCGTGTGTGGACTTTCTTTGTTTCTTTGTTTCTTTGTTTCTTTGTTTCTTTCTTTCGTTCTTTCTATCCTTCCTTCCTTTCTCATTAACCGTTCGGCGTCGAGAGGAGATATTGTTCGCGGTTCCTTGCTCTTCTATTGGCCTCTTCTGCTGTTATACCTTCCAGTGTTTTAGTATTCAGTTTATCCACCGTTTTCTTGGTCGGCCTCTTGGTCTGGTGTTATCGTATCGTTTCTTGGCAAATATTTCTATGTTATTAGAGTTAGTTCTTTGTCTTATCAAATGCCTGAATCACTTGATCTGTTATCGCTTTATGTATTTAATAGTTAGTACCGTTCCTAGTCTTTTTTGCAACTCTTCATTTCTGAGCTTGTCTCTTAGGCTGTTTCCTGTCATGTGTCTGACACACTTTATTTATGTGGCGGTTTTTTTTCCAATACTTGGTTATACTTGATAGTAAGAAAACGCAAAGTAGCACTTGTGATCTAGAAGACACACATTGACCTATGAAGACCTACGGTTCTACAATAACCACCTGAGAAGATCTAAGGTTCTACATCAATCACCTCAAGAAGGCCTACTGATCTATAGTAACTATCTCAGAAGGCCTACAGTTCTACAGTAACTACCTCAGAAGGCCTACAGTTCTACAGTAACCACCTCAGAAGACCTACGGTTCTACATTAACCATTTCAGAAGGCCTACGGTTCTACATTAACCACCTCAGAAGGCCTACGGTTCTATATTAACCATCTCAGAAGGCCTACGGTTCTACATTAACCACCTCAGAAGGCCTACGGTTCTATATTAACCATCTCAGAAAGCCTATGGTTCTATATTAACCACCTCGGAAGGCCTACGGTTCCACATTAACCACCTCAATAAGACCTAAGAGTCTACATCATCTGATTGCTTGACTGATTTCCTTCTTGTGCTACAACTGCCCAACAACAGAAAAAGCAGCTGCTCTAAAGGATACAATGACGCGGCGCTCCATTTAAAAAAAAAAAGGAGAAAAGAATGTATACCTAAAGTCGGGTTTGAATGTGAGAAATGTTATCGTGGCTGACCCGAGCACCTAATGGCGACTGCAGTGGTCATGCAGACTCTATTCTCCAGTCTCATAGACAACACATAGGAGCATGCATTTCTTGATGACTTGAACGATCACTCGTTGGTACCAACGTAAGCTCCAAAATATGAAGAAGTTTCAGGATTCATTGGCTTTCTTTAATTCACTGGTTCTGCTGCAAAAGTTGGAACATAGTTCACATAGAAGACGGATGTGTCGGGGCGAAGAGCGCAGATATTGCGACTCTGTCGTAAACAAGCGATACAACGTAACTATGCTCAATTAACAGTAAAGAATAAGTCGAAGGAACTTGCATGACTCTAACAAGAGGTACTGTAATGTTATATCTCCATTTCATCAATAAACTCACCACTGTGGGGAGCGGCAATTATTGTCTCCGTTACCCAGTCTCTTTTGACCAGAGGGTCTAACTATAAAGTCGAAGGGTTGGTAGCAACTTATTACCAGAGGGTCTAACTATAAAGTCGAAGGGTTGGTAGCAACTTATTACCAGAGGGTCTAACTATAAAGTCGAAAGGTTGGAAGCAACTTATTACCAGAGGGTCTAACTATAAAGTCGAAGGATTGGTAGCAACTTATTACCAGAGGGTCTAACTATAAAGTCGAAAGGTTGGAAGCAACTTATTACCAGAGGTTCTAACTATAAAGTCGAAGGGTTGGTAGCAACTTATTACCAGAGGGTCTAACTATAAAGTCGAAAGGTTGGAAGCAACTTATTACCAGAGGGTCTAACTATAAAGTCGAAAGGTTGGAAGCAACTTATTACCCGAGGGTCTAACTATAAAGTCGAAAGGTTGGTAGCAACTTATTACCAGAGGGTCTAACTATAAAGTCGAAAGGTTGGAAGCAACTTATTACCCGAGGGTCTAACTATAAAGTCGAAGGGTTGGTAGCAACTTATTACCAGAGGGTCTAACTATAAAGTCGAAAGGTTGGAAGCAACTTATTACCAGAGGGTCTATATATAAAGTCAGGATGTTTGACGCACGTTATTACCAGAGAGTCTAACTATAAAGTCGAGATGTTTGACGCACGTTATTACCAGAGGGTCTTACTATAAAGTCGAAAGGTTGGAAGCAACTTATTACCAGAGGGTCTAACTATAAAGTCGAAAGGTTGGAAGCAACTTATTACCAGAGGGTCTTACTATAAAGTCGAAAGGTTGGAAGCAACTTATTACCAGAGGGTCTAACTATAAAGTCAGGATGTTTGACGCACGTTATTACCAGAGAGTCTAACTATAAAGTCGAGATGTTTGATGCAGGTTATTACCAGAGGGTCAAACTATAAAGTCGAGATGTTTGACGCACGTTATTACCAGAGAGTCTAACTATAAAGTCGAGATGTTTGACGCACGTTATTACCAGAGGGCCAAACTATAAAGTCGAGATGTTTGATGCACGTTATTACCGGAGGGTCTAACTATAAAGTCGAGATGTTTGACGCATGTTATTACCAGTGGGTCTAACTATAAAGTCGAGATGTTTGATTCAGGTTATTACCAGAGGGCCAAACTATAAAGTCGAGATGTTTGATGCACGTTATTACCAGAGAATCTAACTATAAAGTCGAGATGTTTGATGCACGTTATTACAAGAGGGTCTAACTATAAAGTCGAGATGTTTGATACAGGTTATTACCAGAGGGTCTAACTATAAAGTCGAGATGTTTGATTCAGGTTATTACCAGAGGGTCTAACTATAAAGTCGAGATGTTTGATGCAGGTTATTAGCAGAGGGTCTAACTATAAAGTCGAGATGTTTGATGCACGTTATTACCAGAGGGTCTAACTATAACGTCGAGATGTTTGATGCAGATTATTACCAGAGGGTCTAACTATAAAGTCGAGATGTTTGATGCAGGTTATTACCAGAGGATCTAACTATAAAGTCGAGATGTTTGATGCACGTTATTACAAGAGGGTCTAACTATAAAGTCGAGATGTTTGATGCACGTTATTACCGGAGGGTCTAACTATAAAGTCGAGATGTTTGACGCATGTTATTACCAGAGGGTCTAACTATAAAGTCGAGAGGTTTGATGCACGTTATTACCAGAGGGTCTAACTATAAAGTCGAGATGTTTGATGCACGTTATTACCAGAGGGTCTAACTATAAAGTCGAGATGTTTGATGCACGTTATTACCAGAGGGTCTAACTATAAAGTCGAGAGGTTTGATGCACGTTATTACCAGAGGGTCTAACTATAAAGTCGAGATGTTTGATGCACGTTATTACCAGAGGGTCTAAATATAAAGTCGAGATGTTTGATGCAGGTTATTACCAGAGGGTCTAACTATACAGTCTAGATGTTTGATGCAGGTTATTACAAGAGGGTCTAACTATAAAGTCGAGATGATTGATGCAGGTTATTACAAGAGGGTCTAACTATAAAGTCGAGATGTTTGATGCAGGTTATTACCAGAGGGTCTAACTATAAAGTCGAGATGTTTGATGCAGGTTATTACCAGAGGGTCTAACTATAAAGTCGAGAGGTTTGATGCACGTTATTACAAGAGGGTCTAACTATAAAGTCGAGATGTTTGATGCACGTTATTACCAGAGGGTCTAACTATAAAGTCGAGATGTTTGATGCAGGTTATTACCAGAGGGTCTAACTATAAAGTCGAGATGTTTGATGCAGGTTATTACCAGAGGGTCTAACTATAAAGTCGAGATGTTTGATGCAGTTTATTACTGTTATTACTGTTATTACTAGAGAGTCCAAATGGAAAATTGAGATTGACCATGGCCAGCTAATAAAAACTGAAGTAAGATTATAAGGACAACAAGATTAATTGAAATGAAAATTTGGCAATTCCGTTCTAATATAACATATGAGATATAGTCTGAGGTTGATCGTGTCTCAACAAAGAAGACCATTAAAAAAACCCCAGCATTAACAGCTAACAGAAGTCATTCAGTGTTGGTATTCCTACTTACCTTTCATGGGATGGCACACTCCTATATACCGCTCTACTGTAAAAGTCACTGTTAGTACAACGGAGACGTTGCTGCACATGTCCGTGAAGACACGAATAATAGGGAAACAGTGGACGTAGTAGGGGGAATGAACGAAGACGCTGTGATGCTTGAGGCCAAGGACAAAGCTGAAGACCAGATACAAGAGATCAAACACGGCTAGTGCTGTCAGGTAAGAATTCGTTGATGACTTCATACATTTGCGCGTCAACACAACGATGCTGAGGGAGTTCCAATAACGCCTATCAGCGCCACCAAGGGAACACATATTTTCTGTACAATGAAACGCGTTAGTTCTAACGAACTCTGATTGGTTGCAACCCTAGTAACGTAGTCAACACTAACTGATGACGATGACTCATAATCTGATGACGTAAAATTAGTGAAGTTGGTAACGTCTGTGAAGTAGTGGTAGGCCATGTTCGTTAATTCTGATCAAAGATATCAAACTTTCACTACGTGAATATGAGATGTATTCCCAATATGTACAACGAAGTATTCACTGTTACATACAGTGAAGTAGTCACTGTTAGAATTAGTGAAGTATCCTCCATAGTATACCTAAGGTACACAACAAATGTAATTAAGTGTATTTTGTTATAATTGTGTTAAGAAGTCCGGACGAGCTGGAACTGACTGCTGCTGAAGCTGGACATGTCGCACATGACACTTCAGAGTCGCTGTCGTGGGAGCCAAGATACATAGAGATATCCTCACTGATGATGTTGCGAAATATTTGAGATATCCCACTTTTACTTGTCACAAACAACTGTACTGTTTCAGAAGGCGTAATTTACTTCCCGAGTGGACGCTTGATAACCTGTACTTAATCCAGATTACAAAGCCTCTTTTCAGCTTTCACCATTTCGGTTCATTCTGTGAAGGGTAAAACAAATGTTATCAGCGAGTGAATGAAGAGTAATAGTCCATAAACAAATAACAATTAGGATTAAAGGTCGCTGGGTGGGTCAGGTAATATAAGATACGTCGTCAGATAACACGTGTATACAATTATATTGGCAAGGAAGGCTCAGGAGAAATATAATAATATAACAATTATAATGATAACATGACAAATAAGAAAACAATAACTAAGTTAAAACATTAAAAACAGCACAGCAACTTACAACACTGTAACAACTATTGAAAGAAATAATAAACAGCCGCACAATAATATATTACTACAACTATTGAAAGAAACAATAAATAACGGCGCGATACAACATGACAATAGGAATTAAATAAATAAATAAACATGTAGCAACAGGCAAAGAAAACAAAAAGCAACACCAAAGTTTATTTTTTAAAATAATTCACCAAAAAATAATAATAACGCACACATTGAAAAAAAAAATCAAAAGCAAGAATAAATAAGAATAGAACAACAGTTTAAATTGAAACAATCAGTGAAGTATGATCAGACAATCATGTTACTAAATAATAATGTGCATAAATATGCAAGTATAGCCAGAAGTAGGGAACGGGCAAATGCATGCAGTGCTGCGGTAAAGCTGGTAGTAAGAATCCAGTAGTGGGGTGTAACGTACACTTCAAGGTATGGGGACAGCTTTACAAAATAAGGAACACAACAAAATACTGACGTTTCGGCCTTCATGCTGCCTTCTTCAGAGAACGAGAAGAACGACACAACAAACGATGAGACACAGATAAATAATACTCCATCTAGAATGATTGGGACAGGTAAGTTAAGGAAATGTAAGTCTAGTAATACATTCAATAAACTTATAAACGCTGAAAATGTATAACCAATGAGAAATGTGATTCACAAATAAAAATGTAGCAAAAGAATGTATTGGATTAAGATGAATACAATGGTTAGGAAGAGAAAGGATAAAACTAAACACAGATGATTTTATCATCAGGACACCATGGCAGTCATGAAGTTACATACCATCATTAATGGATGCTGGCGCAAAATAAAAGGATGCAAATGGCAGGACAAAATCACTAACATAGAATTATGGAAATGTACCAGTCAAATACCAGTGGATAAAGAGATACAGCGAAGACGATGGCGCTGGATAGGACACACAAAGCTGAAGCGAACTGAGAGTATTACACAACATGCCCTTTTTGGAATCCCTAAGGAAAAGGACAACGAGGAATACCAAAATACTTTTGGAGAAGACAGATGAAAGCAGAGATAAAAATGGTGGGGAAGACATGGAATAATCTTAAAAGAATGGCCAGTAACAGAAAGGCTTGGAAAGTGTTGAAGACCCATGCTCTATAAGGAGCTGCAAGTAGGAGTAAAAATAAGATAATGTATAACCACACATATAAAGATAGGACGTTTAAACTATAGCAAGAAATAAAGAACCACAACACACACACAATACATTAACTTACAAGAAAATAATATCAAATACAATGTACAACCAACCATGTATTACATAAACGTGAATTATAAGAATGTATGCACTTGTTCAAATAAACGGACTCAATAAATACTTTTATAGGAATGCAGCGAGTTCTATTGCTAAAAAGGAGACAAATAATAAAACAAAAGTAAAGTACCCCGTCACGCCAAGTGGCATATGGGGAATATGGTGTTAGTGACCATAAATTTTACAGACCTTCGGCACATGATTTTTGGGGGTAATGTGGTCGGTATTACTTTCCCAGAAAAAAAATCCGGTACCCATTAAAGGCTGGGTGAACCGGAAGCCGTCGGTTGGGATCTAACCCTACCTCGTATCCTTTGTAGTCCAGTTCACTAACCACTGAGCTATCGCGGCTCCCGAAGACACATAATAATAAATGATCATTTTCATGGAGAGAAACCTCCGAAGCGATGGATGAACGAATCATTTCAGGAGAAGGGGTATGTTTACAGAACTCGGAAAAAGAAAATCACACAAAATCAACAGAAAGAAACAACAAAAAACAATAGCTCATCTGAAGCAGGATCAAAGGCGTACTGCTCGACACATCGCAGTAGCACGAGAACGGACAGCTAGAGTACACGACCAACTCAGTTACCAGGTAGCTTTTAAGACGCTGCGCCCAGGAGTACGGGTTCGACTCTGCTTCGGACCAACTACTGTTCTTTGTTGTTGTTGTTGTTGTTTTTTGTTTTTATTTTTGTTGATTATTTGTGATTTCTTTTCGAGTGTTTTAAACATAACTCTTCCCATTATATTGCTAAATACAGTTTAGCAAAAAAAAAAAAAAAAAGAAAAGAAACTCGTGAATTTAAATCCAAATGTACACAGCCCGTTTAACCCATCAATACAAACACGTACCTGATTGTCATCGTTGTATAAGACAATACAAACAAAAAAACACTTCCCAATATTACAATTTAGTTTTGTGAAATTTCGACGCTTGCAGATGTTCTAGTATAGGGTTGTGATTACGGAGAGTTGTGGAGAGACATAATCACATACGCCAGCAGCCACGGTACTTGATGATGATGATTGTGATGTTATGTTACTTTCAAATATTAAAATTTAGCACTGTGATATTTTGACACTTTGTAATGTTATAGTTTAGTATTGTGATGTTCGAACACTTGCAAATGTTATAGTTTAGTATTGTGATGTTCGGACACTTTCAAATGTTATAGTTTAGTATTGTGATGTTCGGACACTTTCAAATGTTATAGTTTAGTATTGTGATGTTCGGACACTTTCAAATGTTATAGTTTAGTATTGTGATGTTCGGACACTTTCAAATGTTATAGTTTAGTATTGTGATATCCGGACACTTTCAAATGTTATAGTTTAGTATTGTGATGCTCGGACACTTTCAAATGTTATAGTTTAGTATTGTGATATCCGGACACTTTCAAATGTTATAGTTTAGTATTGTGATATCCGGACACTTTCAAATGTTATAGTTTAGTATTGTGATATCCGGACACTTTCAAATGTTATAGTTTAGTATTGTGATATCCGGACACTTTCAAATGTTATAGTTTAGTATTGTGATATCCGGACACTTTCAAATGTTATAGTTTAGTATTGTGATGTTCGGACACTTTCAAATGTTATAGTTTAGTATTGTGATGTTCGGACACTTTCAACTGATGTAATTTAATTATATGATGTCCCAGTAACTCTGTTGTAATATTAGTTATGTGATGTTATGAGATTTCATAATGGTACAACAGTATCTTATAACGGTGTTTGTACGGTGATGATTCTTCACTTCCGAATTGTGTAATCTATTTCTTCAATGTTTCAACACACTCAACTGTTATAATTTAATTGTGTGATGTTTCAACACACTCAACAGTTATAATTTAATTGTGTGATGTTTCAACACACTCAACAGTTATAATTTAAATTGTGTGATGTTTCAACACACTCAACAGTTATAATTTAATTGTGTGATGTTTCAACACACTCAACAATTATAATGTAATTATGTGATGTTTAAACACACTCAACAATTTTAATGTAATTATGTGATGTTTCAACACACTCAACAATTATAATTTAATTATGTGATGTTTCAACACACTCAACAATTATAACTTAATTATGTGATGTTTCAACACACTCAACAATTATAATGTAATTATGTGATGTTTCAACACACTCAACAATTATAATTTAATTATGTGATGTTTCAACACACTCAACAATTATAACTTAATTATGTAATGTTTCAACACACTCAACAATTATAATTTCAATAAGTGATGTTTCAACACACTCAACAGTTATAATTTAATTATGTGATGTTTCAAAACACTCAACAGTTATAATTTAATTGTGTGATGTTTCAACACACTCAACAGTTATAATTTAATTGTGTGATGTTTCAACACACTCAACAGTTATAATGTAATTATGTGATGTTTCAACACACTCAACAGTTATAATTTAATTGTGTGATTTTTCAACACACTCAGCAGTTATAATTTAATTGTGTGATGTTTCAACACACTCAACAATTATAATGTAATTATGTGATGTTTCAACACACTAAACAATTATATTCTAGTTCTGCGTAACTCCGACACTTCTCACCTCTATGGTTTATGCTACCTTGACATCCAATGTCATTGTGCACGAGAGATTAATATCGTTCATCAACATCGCCAAAACTGGAGCCTGAGGTGGAGAAAATTGAGTTGTCTTGTTTGAAGCTTCAGCTATTTATAACAGTGACATTTTATTGTAGCTAAGTCAATAGAAATGGCGATGATGAATTCTACACAAGATGTGGTGAACTGAAATAACCCGGTCTGGCTTTCTGTTGACGTGGAGACTAATAAATAGGTGTATTTACCGAGAGCTAGTAGCGAGATCAATCATCGACAGGGAGAAAAAGAGGGGGGGGGGGGGGGCGGGAGGGGAGGGAAGAAGTGATGCATGCCATATGCCTTTGTTTCTGTACACGGTAGTCTTTAGCTAAACGTTGCCTTGCAGAAGTTAACTTATTTGCCAGAAAATATCAAAAAGTGTGCTCACTATTAATGTGTAATATATTCATAATAATGAATCCCTCAAAAAATATATTAGAAACAATAATTTATATTATTTATCTTTTTTATGTGCATGATCTATTTAACAGAATATATATTACTATTCTTTTTATGGCACCCGTTGGGATTTATATATATATAATTCCCAATATATATATAATACACAATAAAAGTGTTCCTTGTTGCAGTTTCCTCATATTCCAAGTCCGGCTTGTTGCAGGAGTTACTGAGTTAAGTGCTCTGTGCACATTGTGAGCTGTGTTTCATCCGTTTTGATCCTGTTTCGATATTCCAATTGTTTACCATGAATGATGATATCGCATGACAAGGAACAGTTGGCTGTGTTCTCTTTCTGTGCGGTTTTGCCTTATGTCTTTTGGCGTGTGCTGATACTGCTATGATGGGGACTATAGCTACCTTTCTTTGTTTGGGAGATGAGTTCGTAATTCGGATGATTCCACTGGCACTGACGGTTGACCAATTATGGATTTTAATTCGTTTGCAGTGATACCGAGGCCTTCCAAAACCATATATATATATATATATGTCTGAGTAAAGGCTGCTCCGCCAGTGCAGTCGCGACTAGATATTCGAGACTGAGTTTTTAAGGTGTTTGTAGATTATATGACACAGTTAAATTGAAAGTTAATTATCTATGTTACTTTTTCTTCTCCTCAGGCTACTTTCTTCCTCGTTATCTTCATTTTCTTCTGTTGTATTTCCTCAATAAATGACACGAGAATTACTAAGCAGCTCTCAAGTGGGAAGTACTATATCGGAGGATGATCTCTAGAAACACTGAAAAGAACTCTAACAAATAAGGCAAGCTTGGCAGGCATAGACTCACTCTCTATAGTTGAACAGCTCACCCAGAATGGAGACAAGTGACGGGAGTCTATAGAGCCCTATGTTTCGTTTAAAGTGACTGAAAGGGACAAGAATGGAAACAATTGACGGGAGACTATAGAGCCCTATGTGTCGTCTAAAGTCACTGAAAGGGTCAAGAATGGAGACAATTGACGGGAGACTATAGAGCCCTATGTTTCGTCTAAAGTCACTGAAAGGGTCAAGAATGGAGACAATTGACGGGAGACTATACGAGCCCTATGTGTCGTCTAAAGTCACTGAAAGGGTCAAGAATGGAGACAATTGACGGGAGACTATACGAGCCCTATGTGTCGTCTAAAGTCACTGAAAGGGTCAAGAATGGAGACAATTGACCGGAGACTATACGAGCCCTATGTGTCGTCTAAAGTCACTGAAAGGGTCAAGAATGGAGACAATTGACCGGAGACTATACGAGCCCTATGTGTCGTCTAAAGTCACTGAAAGGGTCAAGAATGGAGACAATTGACCGGAGACTATACGAGCCCTATGTGTCGTCTAAAGTCACTGAAAGGGTCAAGAATGGAGACAATTGACGGGAGACTATACGAGCCCTATGTGTCGTCTAAAGTCACTGGGAGGGTCAAGAATGGAGACAATTGACGGGAGACTATACGAGCCCTATGTGTCGTCTAAAGTCACTGGAAGGGTCATTTGCTAAAGTGTAAATTGATGATTATCTCGGCCTTTATTCCACTCCCTTTTAAATGTATAATTAACTGCAAAACGTCTCTTTCTTTCCCACCATCACATTCTCTCCAAAACATACTCTCTTTTTCTAAGATATTTTCTGGACTTTTATTTAGTTCATCCCACGAGATTCCTCTGATATTACCCCATTGTTTTCGCTTTGATTTAATTATTGTCTCCAGTTTTTCTCTGTATTACGGTTTCTAATCAAACACATGACTAGCAGCAATATTATATTTTGTTCGCATGTTTGGAATCAATATTTGTTTTCCTGTTGTTTATCTTCACTGCTAGTGTTGTATCTTCGATAGTACGTGATTGTTATAACTTCCGACCGTCTGCTACAGCGGAACGAGGACATCAGGAGCCGTGGTAGCTCAGTGGTTAGTCAACTTGATAAGAGATCGGGTTCGATTCTGATCGATTCTCAAGCAACCTGAAATGGGTACCTGCATTTTCTTGGAAAGTTAGACGGCTGTGGTGTGTTACCGATCACCTCACCGATATAGATGTGTTGTTGATCGTTGACAACCATGGACATTTACATCGTTAACCTTAGTTACTCATATGTTTACACTCATGGAGGCGTTGGTAACCATAAGCAGTATATATCGCTGGTCAGACACACCTGGTGCACGCGTGGTAACTGTTTCAACAATGATTACCGTGGTTGTTAGTTTTGGTAGATGTTAGGGCCCAATCCGCGTCACAACATTGTGACTAAAAGTGGTAGGCGACTCATAGCTGACTGCTCGTGTTAGAATAAGTATGACGCAGTTGACCTTACCTCTTTTCCCATCGGCGGTCTGGAAGCCGACTCTAAAGGCAAATTACCTTACCCAGACATGTATTGCTGAGACACGCTGTAAGGGGCACAAAGGTGCAGCTCTCGCACATCTCTTGTAAGCTACAACTTTACGTGACAACGCTCATTTAACGTCCTGTTAATGTATGAATAGAACTAGACGTTAAGTAATCCAAGTGAAAGTAAAGAAGTTAGGCATTTTAGTGAACCTGTTTTAATAGGTAATTATCAAGACGCCATCTTCAGCTCGGTAGGCGAGTACATTAGCTATAACTGATATTTGTACTCTCAACCTTCAGCTCGGTAGGCGAGTACACTAGCCATAACTGATATTTGTACCCTCAACCTTCAGCTCGGTAGGCGAGTACATTAGCCATAATGCCACCGGGCTCTCAATCTTCTCATGACCAAAAGTCTAGACTTCCTTCCATCTACTACATTTCTAAAGCTACCTTTGTGCACTGTACAAAAAAGTAAAGTAAAGAGCCTCGTCACACCAAGTGGCGTATAGGGAATATGGCTTTGGCGACCATAACTTGTACAGATCTTCGGCACATGATTATTTTGGGCAATGTGGTGTGTATTACGTCTGTGCCGCTTTACTTTCCCAGAAAAATTCTGGATACTTATATAAGGCTGGGTGAACCTGGATCTTGTGCGTTGTATAGCAGTCCACTTACCACTGAGCTATCCTTTGTGCACTGGCTACACTCACTATGTCTTCATTACTCATGTTTGCTGTCCACCGTAAAGTGGCAGTCTTATTTGTAATTTTGCTCTTTAATAAAATCAGGCTGAAACAATATTTGTGTTTATAACGAACACGTAAATAAAGATTGGAACTTAGGAATCACGTACAATAGGACGTTCACGCGCGGCATTCGATTTCTGGGCCTGTCGTTCGAGGACTGCAGACATTAATGGAGCACAAACAATATCTAAAAATAACCAAATGTCTGAGCAATCACGAGAGATGGAAAATGGGATATCTGAAATGGAGAAAATGGGCATTACTATTTTTGGACAGTTTGAACTGAAGGACACAGGCGCTGAAGAAATATTAGATTCAATACAAAATGTGTGTAAATTCCACATTTCTTTTCTGAAGCAAATAACCATGAAAGTGGGGAAATAATGGAGACACATAAAAAATACAATTAATTAATGGATGTTTAGCAATATCAAATAGAGCAAAATTAGCCGAGGTAAATTTGAGGCCACTATTTGAGCCTGGGTTGCTGAGTGATTAATTCGCTCCCTTTGTGATCAGAATGGTCCGGGTACAATTTCCAGAAATGAAGGATTTTTGTTCGAGTCAGTTCAAGACTCCGAGGTTCACCCAGCCTATGAAAATGGTTGCCAGAAATGTAGGGGAAATTAGGGCAGCTTGACGTGATACTGACCACATCACTCAACATGTAGGGAGGTCAGTGAACAATATGGTCACTTCCCCATGCACCTCGCACAGTGTGGAGAGAACCTTTGTTATGTTAGATATCAAACAAGCATTCGTTTCAACATTACACCGCACGGACAATGAAATAGATCCATTCTTTAAAGAGCTTGAACCAACAGCACACAGGACAGGCAGTCGAATGTTTTCATCTGACTAACGTGGCTTTTCTGTTGTGATTCTAGAAACTCCATAGAATGTAAGGATGAAAGTCACTTAAGTATATCACATTCCGCTCATTCTTACAGTCATATTTAATATGCATTGTTCTAAAAATGTGACACCGCACACAAGAAATGTCACCTCTCTAACTTGTCTCATGTTTCTTGACGGGATAATTTACTGGATCAAACTCTAACAATGTGACACCGCACACAAGAAATGTCACCTCTCTAACTTGTCTCATGTTTCTTGACGGGATAATTTACTGGATCAAACTCTAACAATGTGACACCGCACACAAGAAATGTCACCTCTCTAACTTGTCTCATGTTTCTTGACGGGATAATTGACTGGATCAAACTCTAAAAATGTGACACCGCACACAAGAAATGTCACCTCTCTAACTTGTCTCATGTTTCTTGACGGGATAATTGACTGGATCAAACTCTAACACTTCAGTGACGCGCTCCCAACGATGCGCATGTAAACGCCCAAATATGATTGTGGCCATGAACAGTGACTATCTCAGTGTATGAATCAGGCTCATGGATGTGGAATAGTGTAGGCAAGTAGATGATAATAGGATTTATCATCAGTTGCTTGAAGAACTAGTGAGCATCACGTGGTGTCATCATCAAGTACCAGGCCTGCTGGCGTAGGTGATCATGTCTCTCTACAACTTTCGATCTCGATAGTTATTTATCATTTCTGTTGTTGACCTTCTGCCAAGCCATTCTCTTAAGCTGTCTGGTATTTTTTTCTCTTTGCTTCCCTCTGTCTCTTCGTCCCTCAATTTTTCCCGTTGTTACAATATATTCCAGCTGTTCTCTTCTCATTACATGGCCAAAAAATGATGATTTTTTCTTCCTAATATTGGGAATTATCTCTCTTTTTGCTTTGACCTCTTTCAGAACATTTTCATTACTCTTCTTAGCTGTCCATGGTAGTCTCAACATTCTTCTGTAAAAACACATTTTTACAGACTCTAGTGATTTTCTTGTCCTATTGTCCATGATTCACATCCATATGTTAAGACTGGCTCTACATAACATTTAAGAACTGTTTTTCTTGTTTCTATGATATATATGACATTGCTCGTTCCTTTACCTCCAACAAAACTACACGTAGTGTGACGAAATCATAAATGACTATACGAATATACTTGAATAGAACCGTCTACTGCTGTACAGAGAGTTTTATTGTTACTATTATCTTGTTCGTTTATGTTCACCCTATGATTAAAGAATCACACATCTTCGTCATCCGCCCTTAAAAGGACGTTAAGTGGGCGTGTCTGTGTTGTGTTCTGGTTTGCAGTATAACTGATGATATTTTCGCCTTTCGGCCCAAAACATCCGACTTCAGCATATTTTTTATTTCCTTTGGTGTCATCCCACTTCGATTCCGACTCGCTGGAGCCAGATAGAAAGATGAGTTTATTTCTGGAGGCACCACGGAGAGGTGGAGCAGGGTCTGGATGGTTCTGGTTCACCAATCATGGCGTAAACCATTAGCTATGGGTCGCTAACAACTTCCAGATCTGCTGCTGTGAGATATCTTTGCCTCCACTATATTAAACTTAGAGTTAATTTACTCTTAAACTAAGAGTTAATTACCATGTCATAGCTATACACGTAGTACGTTAAGAGTTAATAATTGTCCTATGTCTAGTCGCACTTAACAAAAGTCTTGGTCGTCCCAAGTCTAATTATGTATTTATGATTCTCAACGACCAAGACGACGCTATTACATCTACATGTACTTGAGTACCGTACGCACTTTTAACTTGTTTGTTGATAACAGTGTAAAGTACATCAGTACCACTGTCTTGTAAAAGTCAATATTGGAGGAGATAATTTGAGCTCTTTACAATAAAACGTGGGAGCCGCGATAGCTCAGTGGTTAGTGAACTGAACTACAAAGGACAAGAGGTAGGGTTCGATCCGAATCGACGGCTCCGGTTCACCCAGCCTTTAATGGGTACCGGATTTTTTTCTGGGAAAGTAAAGCGGCACGGGCATAATACCGACCACATTACCCCTAAAATTATGAGCTGAAGGTCTGTAAAATGTATGGTCACTAACACCATATTCCGTATACGCCACTTGGCGTGACGGGGGTACTTTACTTTCTTTTAAACAATAAAACGTATCAACAATGTTGGCAGTTCAACTAGCAATGGTTGTACACTGGCTTGCTTCTTCGTACCAACAAGGGCAAACAAAAACAGCTGTCAATATTGAGATTTATGAACAGCCAAACAGAACTTATTACTGTGTTCGCTGTCATGCGCCCTGCAAGAGTGACATCATTTGAGCTGTCTCGCGAATTCACATTTTCGATATCCGACGTTGTAACTTCGAGACTTTAGAGCTTGCACTACTCTCCAGAGGGGAGTTTGGTCTCTCACAATTCTGGTTTATGTTTCAGACATTTGTCACTGTGGGTTGTCCACTACTGCTAGCTAATTCAGCACATACTGGATGACTCATCTTGACGACGGCTGTCACCTGTGAATCGTCCACTGCTGTTTGCTCATTAAGCACCTGCTGGATGATTACTGCTGACGACAGGTGTCAACTGTTGATCGTCCACTGTCGTTCGCTCATTCAGCACCTGCTGGCTCAGTCTCAGAAAACAGTTGTCTAAAGCACCTTCAAGGACCCGTAAGACATTCCTCGTTGTGAACCGAATTTTGTTTTAATCTAGAAACTAATAGGAACCCCTATTGTTTGCGCATTTTAGTAACTGGTCCTATTTCTTTTTGTTCAGATAACCATAGTAGGTTCTGCTATGTTTGAACATGCCCCTATCTAACCACTCGGACCACCCAGGAGAGCCCTTCTACTATTCTAGCCCTGTCCACAAAACTTTGATTAATTTGCGGTTGATACCCATGAGCCGCACTTATCGTGTCTGACCACCTGTTACTGGCGTCTCGTGACTCAAACTTTCTGTCTGTCTCTCTCTCTCTCTCTCTCTCTCTCTCTCATTCTCTGTTTATCTCTCCATATATATACTTTTTTCCTCATTTTTCTTTCTTTCCCTCTACACTTCTCTCTCTTTCCCTATCCCGTTTTTAACATACAATCCCTCTCTTTCCTCTCTCTTCCTACTTAAAACATTTGCACTTAATTTACGGTAACAATTACTGAAATTTACGGTAACAATTACTGAAATTTACGGTAACAATTACTGAAATTTACGGTAACAATTACTGAAATTTACGGTAACAATTACTGAGATTTACGTTAAAATTACTTAAATTTACGGTAACAATTACTTAAATATACGGTAAGAATTACTTAAATTTACGGTAACACTTACTTAATTTACGGTAACAATTACTGAAATTTACGGTAACAATTACTGAGATTTACGTTAAAATTACTGAAATTTACGGTAACAATTACTTAAATTTACGGTAAGAATTACTTAAAATTACGGTAACAATTACTTAAATTTACGGTAACAATTACTTAAATTTACGGTAACAATTACTTAAATTTACGGTAAGAATTACTTAAATTTACGGTAACACTTACTTAAATTTACGGTAACAATTACTGAAATTTACGGTAACAATTACTGAAATTTACGGTAACAATTACTGAAATTTACGGTAACAATTACTTAAATTTACGGTAACCATTACTTAAAATTACGGTAACAATTACTTAAATTTACGGTAACAATTACTTAAATTTACGGTAAGAATTACTTAAATTTACGGTAACACTTACTTAAATTTACGGTAACAATTACTGAAATTTACGGTAACAATTACTGAGATTTACGTTAAAATTACTGAAATTTACGGTAACAATTACTTAAATTTACGGTAAGAATTACTTAAAATTACGGTAACAATTACTTAAATTACGGTAACAATTACTTAAATTTACGGTAACAATTACTTAAATTTACGGTAACAATTACTGAAATTTACGGCAACAATTACTGAAATTTACGGTAACAATTACTAAAATTAAGAATTACTTCCATGGCCTCTTCCTCCCTCCTCCAGAAACAAAAAAGGGTAGTCATCATAATATGGGAACTAAGTATCTACAATGCGTGGATCTGTTAACTCTTTCGGAACGTTTCCCACTCAACGAGCAGCGCGAGAGTTAGCACAACATGAGCAAAGCGTCAATTCCTTCATAATGACTCAAGAGAAAGAGTTAAATGCTGCAGACAACATGACACACGATAGACACCATCCCGCTTCCAACATTACCAATGCCGAATGTGATCAGCAAACATATCTGTCAAAATGTAGACCACATTAAATTCCACGAACCGCAAACAAACAACATCATTACATAAGTTAACAGTGGACTAAATATTTTGCAAATTTTGTTGATTTTAACAACCACATCTTTGGGTACTGAACTTTACAGTCAAAACATGTTAGAAAGTACATCAATATCAGAAAGTACATCAATATCAGAAAGTACACCAATATCAGAAAGTACATCAATATCAGAAAGTACATCAAACTGGTTTGAACAAAGTCTTGAAAATGATTTTGCGACTTCCTATATTACGGAAGTAATAATAAACACGACAAAACTAATGTTAGATAGAAAGTAATTTTACAAAATTATTGATTACTAGTTGTCACCTGGGTAAAGAGATGATACATCTTCAACAGTCATTTGACAAATGTCACGTTCACATTAACTAGACGATCCAATCTTTTATTGGTGAAGAGACTTCGGTCGGAAACAGAAGCAGGCCGTGAACAGAGTTATCAATTGTAAGAAAACACCGACCAGACATGACAAAATATGTAATCTTTGTGTTTGTCATGCGTGACGTCAAGAAACGTGTACGTCATCAACTCTTTTATTGCATATTGTCAAGAAGAAGGAGGTAACGAATACAGAATAAAAAGAGGAAGAAGAAGAGAAAGAGAAGAAACAGAGCGAAAAGGAGAGGAAGGAGAAATAGAACATGAAGGAGAAGAAAAGAAGATAAAGGAGAGTTAGAAGAAAGAGAAGGAGATGGAAAAAAAGAAAATGGCGAGGACGATGGAAAAGAAGGACATAGTGTAGAAGAGAAAGAAGGAGACAGAAAAAAAGAAAAGAAAGAAACGAAGAAAAAGAATGAAATGGAAAAGAAGAAGGAAAAAAATAAGATAGAGAAAGAAATGGAAAAGTAGAAGAAAAGGAAGAGAAAGAATGAGATGTGAAAAGACGGTGAAGAAGGGAAATAAGGAGATGGAAAACAGGAGAAGATAAAGACAGAGATGGAAAAGGAGAAGAAGAGAAAGAGATGGAAAACAGGAGAAGATAAAGACAGAGATGGAAAGGAGAAGAAGAGAAAGAAGGAGATGGAAAACAGGAGAAGATAAAGACAGAGATGGAAAAGGAGAAGAAGAGAAAGAAGGAGATGGAAAACAGGAGAAGATAAAGACAGAGATGGAAAAGGAGAAGAAGAGGAAGAAGGATATTAAAAAAAGAATGAGCAGGGAAAGAAGGAGAAGAAGGAAAAGGAAAGGGGGAGAAGAAGAAGAGACGAAGAGAAGAAGAAAGAGAAAAAGTAGAAGTATTAAATGAAGACGATGAACAATTTTAATATAGCTTGTACAGCCACTTGTAACGGAAGTTGCTGACAGCGGAGTATGAAATGTATCAGTTCAAGTATGCGCGCGCCAGCTCACAGTCCGGAATCCCCCGCCCCCCCCCCCCCCCCCCCCCCCCGCCCACCCACCCCCTCACCACCCCCGTCTTTTTTTGTTTGTTTGTTTTGTTTTGCTTTGAATAGTTTTGGAAAGGCCAGACATCTAAATAACGCACTCAAATAATTTCATTTCTCCCTTTTTTTTTTAGTTTCAAACTGTCTAAGAAGGAACGATTTGAAAGCTGACACCAGCTGATATGAAATATCCTGTTTTTTTTAGTTTCTTACTGTCTAAGAAGGAACGATTTGAAAGCTGACACCAGCTGATATGAAACATCCTTTTTTTTAGTTTCTTACTGTCTAAGAAAGAACGATTTGAAAGCTGACACCAGCTGATATGAAACATCTTTTTTTTAGTTTCTTACTGTCTAAGAAAGAACGATTTGAAAGCTGACACCAGCTGATATGAAACATCCTTTTTTTTAGTTTCTTACTGTCTAAGAAAGAACGATTTGAAAGCTGACACCAGCTGATATGAAATATCCTAATATATTAATAAATATATGAGATAACCTCTGTTAGGGAACTAGAATGAATAAACGAATCGGTTATAAATTAAATGCCGTAAAGACATGAAGCACAGTACCTGCAAGGCGTCTAAATTAAAATTACTGAGCTCCAGTTTCTTTTCGATAGCAACATATGGTTGTGAATCATGGATTATCTCGCAAACAGTAAGGGATTAATTAATTTGATTAATTGGAAACAAAATTCTGCAGAAAAATACTAAGATACCTTAGATAATGAAAAAGAGCAATGAAGATATAATTTAAAAAAAAATAAACGTTAAACAGAACCGCTTATAAACACAATTCTACAGAGGAAATTAAAATACTATGGCCACGTCAAAAGATAAAGTGGGTTGGAAAGAACAATAATAGAAGGTATGGTTAACGAGTGACTCATCAGGGGCAGACCAAGAAACAAGTGGTTCCAAGACATCAAGAAGACCTTGAACGTGACAACAGAAGAAATGGAAATCTAGCTACGGACGGAGATCTTTGTAGACGGGATCTGGTGAATGTAACGTTCTGTGGGAGATCTGGATAGAGACATAGATTTTTGTAGACGGGATCTGGTGAATGTAACGTTCTGTGGGAGATCTGGATAGAGACAGAGATTTTTGTAGACGGGATCTGGTGAATGTAAACGTTCTGTGGGAGATCTGGATAGAGACAGAGATTTTTGTAGACGGGATCTGGTGAATGTAACGTTCTGTGGGAGATCTGGATAGAGACAGAGATCTTTGTAGACGGGATCTGTTGAATGTAACGTTCTGTGGGAGATCTGGATAGGGACAGAGATTTTTGTAGACGGGATCTGGTGAATGTAACGTTCTGTGTGAGATCTGGATAGACAGAGATTTTTGTAGACGGGATCTGGTGAATGTAACGTTCTGTGGGAGATCTGGATAGACAGAGATTTTTGTAGACGGGATCTGCTGAATGTAACGTTCTGTGGGAGATCTGCTGAATGTAACGTTCTGTGGGAGATCTGCTGAATGTAACGTTCTGTGGGAGATCTGCTGAATGTAACGTTCTGTGGGAGATCTGCTGAATGTAACGTTCTGCAAAGGACACGCTACCTGATGATGCCGGTTACATTTTCTGAATGAACAAAAGAACTAAAATACTAATGATAATCTGTCGTGACAAGCACAGAAAAGTGTCCTTTGTTGCTGATAACAGGAAATGAAATATTCATCACTTCCGGCCATTTGCTGTTCATTGTCTCTAGAATCGGTTTGTTTCCTTCTTTTGTGGGTCACAACTGAAATAATTTCTTTTTTTTACTTCATCGGAAGTGATTAACATTTTGTGATTGGATAGAAAATAATCTAGCTCACTTAAAAATAATAATAGCATTTCATTGATTGAAGTGGGAGGTAATCGTAATATTCTACTGGATCAAAGGTAACATTTTTCAAAGCGCAAATAAGTTAATAGACTTTCTTGTACCTGAAGCGGAAATAACTCCTTTCGTTGAAATTGAGTTAGAAATAGTTTGATTTCTGTTTCTTTAACTGGAAATGAAAAAAAAAAACTTCTGTTTGTTACTGAATTAGACATTGTTCATCTTTGCATGGTTGTATAATGGATGCAGGATTGTATGGTTGTGTAATGGATGCAACATTGTATGGGCGTGTAATGGATGCACGATTGTGTGGTTGTATAATGGATGCAGGATTGTATGGTTGTATAATGAATGCAACATTGTATGGTTGTGTAATGGATGCAGGGTTGTATGGTTGTATAATGGATGCAGGATTGTATGGTTGTATAATGGATCCAAGATTGTATGGTTGTGTAATGGATGCAGGGTTGTATGGTTGTATAATGGATACAAGATTGTATGGTTGTGTAATGGATGCAGGGTTGTATGGTTGTATAATGGATACAAGATTGTATGGTTGTGTAATGGATGCAGGGTTGTATGGTTGTATAATGGATGCAGGGTTGTATGGTTGTATAATGGATGCAGGATTGTATGGTTGTATAATGGATGCAGGATTGTATGGTTGTATAATGGATGTAAGGTTTTATGGTTGTATAATGGATGCAGGATTGTATGGTTGTATAATGGATGTAAGACTGTATGGTTGTATAATGGATGCAGGGTCGTATGTTTGTATAATGCATGCAAGATTGCATAGTTGTATAATAGATGCAGGGTTGCATGGTTGTATAATGGATGCAGGATTGTATGGTTGTATAATGGATGCAGTATTGTATGGTTGTATAATGGATGCAGGATTGTATGGTTGTATAATAGATGCAGGATTGTATGGTTGCATAATGGATGCAGGATTGCGTGGTTGTATAACGGATGCAGGATTGTGTGGTTGTATAATGGATGCAGGATTGTGTGGTTGTATATTGGATGTAGGATTGTATGGTTGTATAATAGATGCAGGATTGTGTGGTTGCATAATGGATGCAGGATTGTATGGTTGTATAATGGATGCAGGATTGTATGGTTGTATAATGGATGCAGGATTGTGTGGTTGTATAATGGATGCAGGATTGTATGGTTGTATAATGGATGCTGAATTGTATGGTTGTATAATGGATGCAAGAATTTGTGGTTGTATGATGGATGCAAAATTGTGTGGTTGTAAATGGATGCAGTGTTGCAAGGTTGTGTAATGAATGAAAGATTTATGGTTGTATAATTGATGAAAGATTGTATGGTTGTATAATGGTTGAAAGATTGTATGGTTGTATATTGGATGAAAGATTTTAAGGTTGTATAATGAATGCAAGATTTTATGGTTGTATAATGGATGCAAGATTGTATGGTTGTATAATGGATGTAAGATTGTGTGGTTGTATAATAGATGTAAGATTGTATGGTTGTATAATGGATGTAAGATTGCATGAAGGTATAATGGATGTAAGATTGTATGGTTGTATAATGGATGAAAGATTGTGCGGATGTATAATGGATGTAAGATTTATGGTTGTATAATGGATGTAAGATTTTATGGTTGTATAATGGATGTACGATTTATGGTTGTATAATGGATGTAAGATTGTGTAGTTGTATAATGGATGTAAGATTGTATGATTGTATAATGGATGCAAGATTGTGTGGTTGTATAATGGATGTAAGATGGTATGGTTGTATAATGGATGTAAGATTGTGTGGTTGTATAACGGATGCAAGATTGTGTGGTTCTATAATGGATTTAAGATGGTATGTTTTTATAATGGATGTAAGATTGTATGGTTTTATAACGGATGCAACATTGTATGGTTGTATAATGGATGTAAGATTGTGTGGTTGTATAACGGATGCAAGATTGTATGGTTGTATAATGGATGCAGGATTGTATGGTTGTATAACGGATGCAGGATTGTGTGGTTGTATAATGGATGCAAGATTGTATGGTTGTATAACGGATGCAAGATTGTATGGTTGTATAATGGATGCAGGATTGAATGGTTGTATAATGGATGCAGGATTGTATGGTTGTATAATGGGTGCAAGATTGTATGTTTGTATCTTTAATAACTTCCTGCTTTTCCAAATTCATCCATTCATCAACTTACAATAGGGTTATGTTTCCAAAAGCCCAAGTTGGAAATATTGTCAATGGAAAGTAGTATATATCTTTGATATAACCAATCGTTTTACACTCTGCCTCCGTTGCTTCATTCATGGCCAGTTTTTGGATTTGACTACCGTACAATTTATAAGCAAGTTTTATTTTGTTTCGTTAAACGTCTAGATTTAAGTAAACAGCCATGTCTATATATAGATAATAACTTCATCGTAAATCCGAAAAATCGTAACTCGAACGATTGTATTTTGAGATTTACATGTATGATAAGTCATTGAAGTAGCATTCAACATCTTTCGGGTTGACAAAACACTTTAACTTCACTTTACAACAACAGGTTTAACGTCGCTCCTACTTCACAACTGCACAACTTCACAAACTACCAGTCTAACCTCGCTTCTACTCCACAACTCTACCAACTACCAGTCTAACCTCGCTTCTACTCCACAACTCTACCAACTACCAGTCTAACCTCCCACCTACTCCACAACATTACCAACTACCAGTCTAACCTCGCTTCTACTCCACAACTTCACAAACTACAAGTCTAACCTCCCTCCTACTCCACAACATCACCAACTACCAGTCTAACCTCCCTACTACTCCACAACATTACCAACTACCAGTCTAACCTCGCTTCTACTCCACAACTTCACAAACTACCAGTCTAACCTCCCTCCTACTCTACAACTTCACCAACTACCAGTCTAACCTCCCTCTTACTCCACAACTTCACCAACTACCAGTCTAACCTCCCTCCTACTCCACAACTTCACCAACTACCAGTCTAAACTCCCTCCTACTCCACAACTTCACCAACTACCAGTCTAACCTCCCTCTTACTCCACAACTTCACCAACTACCAGTCTAACCCCCCTCCTACTCCACAACTTCACCAACTACCGGTCTAACCTCCCTCCTACTCCACAACTTTACCAACTACCAGTCTAAACTCCCTCCTACTCCACAACTTCAACAACTACCAGTCTAACCTCCCTCCTACTCCACAACTTCACCAACTACCAGTCTAACCTCCCTCTTACTCCAAAACTCCACAATTTCACCAACTACCAGTCTAACCTCCCTCTTTTACTCCACAACTTCACCAACTACCAGTCTAAACTCCTCCTACTCCACAACTTCACCAACTACCAGTCTAGCCTCCCTCTTACTCCACAACTTCACCAACTACCAGTCTAACCTCCCTCCTACTCCACAACTTCACCAACTACCAGTCTAACCTCCCTCTTACTCCACAACTTCACCAACTACCAGTCTAACCTCCCTCCTACTCCACAACTCCACCAACTACCAGTCTAATCTCCCTCTTACTCCACAACTTCACCAACTACCAGTCTAACCTCCCTCTTACTCCACAACTTCACCAACTACCAGTCTAACCTCCCTCTTATTCCACAACTTCACCAACTACCAGTCTAAACTCCCTCCTACTCCACAACTTCACCAACTACCAGTCTAACCTCCCTCCTACTCCACAACTCCACCAACTACCAGTCTAACCTCCCTTCTACTTCACAACTCCACCAACTACCAGTCTAACCTCCCTCCTACTCCACAACTCCACCAACTACCAGTCTAACCTCCCTCCTACTCCACAACTCCACCAACTACCAGTCTAACCTCCCTCCTACTCCAAAACTCCACAACTTCACCAACTACCAGTCTAACCTCCCTCCTACTCCATAACTCAACAACTTCACCAACTACCAGTCTAACCTCCCTCCTACTCCACAACTCCACAACTTCACCAACTACCAGTCTAACCGCCCTCCTACTCCACAATTCCACAATTTCACCAACTACCAGTCTAACCTCCCTCCTACTCCACAACTTCACCAACTACCAGTCTAACCTCCCTCTTACTCCACAACTTCACCAACTACCAGTCTAACCTCCCTCCTACTCCACAACTCCACCAACTACCAGTCTAATCTCCCTCATACTCCACAACTCAACCAACTACCAGTCTAACCTCCATCCTACTCCACAACTCCACCAACTACCAGTCTAACCTCCATCCTACTCCACAACTCCACCAACTACCAGTCTAACCTCCCTCCTACTCCCCAACTCCACCAACTACCAGTCTAACCTCCCTCCTACTCCACAACTTCACAACTTCACCAACTACCAGTCTAACCTCCCTCCTACTCCACAAATCCACAACTCCACCAACTACCAGTCTAACCTCCCTCCTACTCCGCAACTTCACCAACTATCAGTCTAACCTCCCTCTACTCCACAACTCCACCAACTACCTTTCTAACCTCCCTCCTACTCCACAACTTCACAACTTCACAACTTCACCAACTACCAGTCTAACCTCCCTCCTACTCCACAAATCCACAACTTCACCAACTATCAGTCTAACCTCCCTCCTTCTCCACAACTCCACCAACTACCAGTCTAACCTCGCTCCTTCTCCACAACTCCACCAACTACCAGTATAACCTCGCTCCTTCTCCACAAATCCACCAACTACCAGTCTAACCTCGCTCCTTCTCCACAAATCCACCAACTACCAGTCTAACCTCGCTCCTTCTCCACAAATCCACCAACTACCAGTCTAACATAGCTCCTTCTCCACAACTCCACCAACTACCACTCTAACCTCGCTCCCTCTCCACAACTCCACCAACTATCAGTCTAACCTCCCTCCTACTTCACAACTCCACCAACTATTAGTCTAACCTCCCTCCTACTTCACAACTCCACCAACTACCAGTCTAACCTCACTCCTACTTCACAACTCCACCAACTATCAGTCTAACCAAGCAAGTATAGTAAAATAAACCTTTACCCAAACGTCCGTACTGAAATTGAATGATTTGTTCGAAAAAACGCAAACACCAGAAGTTGCGATATATCTCAACACAAAACATCTAGGACCAAGCAACACTCGTTTAGTAAAGTAAAAGTAAAGTACCCCCCGTCACGCCAAGTGGCGTATAGGGAAATATGGTGTTAGTGACCCTATATTTTACAGACCTTCAGCACATGATTTTTGGGGTAATGTGGTCGGTATTACGCCCGTGCTGCTTTTACTTTCCCAGAAAAAATCCGGTACCCATTTAAGGCTGGGTGAACCCGGAGCCGTCGGTTGGGATCGAACCCTACCCCTTGTCCGTAGTAGTCCAGTTCACTAACCACTGAGCTATCGCGGCTCCTACTAATTTTTAGGGAATTAGTAAAACCCAGGTGTCCTCGCCAGGATTACGAACCCCGGCTGTTGCCGTGGTAAGCCAACCGACACTCGTTTAGTGGCTGACATTAATGAGAAGTCTCATTGACTGCGTTGGTACTGTCTTCTCTACCGATCTTATGTGTTTGTTTTAAATTCCCAGATATGGCAGTTTTTCTTGGGTCGGACCCACAAGTCTACGGGCTTCACCATGCATCTGAACATAACAACCAGGTATCTATTTTCCTTTGAGCAATAACAGCGTAATACTGACCACGTCACCAACAAATCTTGTCGTTTGTCGTTGAAAAATGTACAAAAAATATGGGTCTTACCACAGTATTTTCCCGTTCAAGGCGGGGAGGAATATTTACTTTAATGAAAAGTTGCAGACTTTGAGCAAACGAGGAAAAGGAAAACGAAGAGGAAAGAGAATATGGAAAACAAAAGGAGAAGCATGCCAAAATCAAGTCTAGATAAAATAACAAATTCCTAACAAGAGGATATTGCAAACTGGGAAGAAATAACCCTTGCAGGGATGAGAATAAATGTGTGTCGCAACTTCGTGCACAGTGGGAGCCGGTGTCGAGTGAATTAAAAATGTGTTATGTGTCAATCAAGTGCGCGTGGATTCGATTAAGGGCAAGGTCAAACGGTGTTTATCTTTCCTCCCACGTTCAACCACAGCACCTCTCAAAACGTGACGCCTACAATGCTGCTGATAATGTCGGCCTCGTGAATACCACGTTCTGCGTTCTGGTGCTTAAGAAACGATTCCAAACGACTCCCAACTTAAAGAGTATTTCCAGTCAATTAATCAGCCAGTTCCCCTGGAAAAAGCACGAGTAAAATAGAGCAATCTAAACGGTCTAAGGAACTAAACTTTCTTCACAGCGAAATAGAGTTGCACATTATTGCCCACATTTGTCGTTTTATGAAAGTAGATGGTGCACATGATTTTCTAATTTACAGGCGTTGATTCCTAGCAATTCCACAAATAAAGAGGGTCCATACATCCGTGTACCATAGTTAGTTCATTGAAATGAATATTACAATCATCCATACATTATCGGAATAGTCAGATCGGTACAGCTACTGTACTCTGCATGAAGTATAGCCACCGTGCTAACATGAAGTATAGCCACCGTACTAACATGAAGTATAGCCACCGTACTAACATGAAGTATAGCCACCGTACTAACATGAAGTATAGCCACCGTACTAACATGAAGTATAGCCACCGTGCTAACATGAAGTATAGCCACCGTACTAACATGAAGTATAGCCACCGTGCTAACATGAAGTATAGCCACCGTACTAACATGAAGTATAGCCACCGTACTAACATGAAGTATAGCCACCGTACTAACATGAAGTATAGCTACTGTACTAACATGAAGTATAGCCACCGTACTAACATGAAGTATAGCCACCGTACTAACATGAAGTATAGCCACCGTACTAACATGAAGTATAACTACTGTACTAACATGAAGTATAGCCACCGTACTAACATGAAGTATAGCCACCGTACTAACATGAAGTATAGCCACCGTACTAACATGAAGTATAGCCACCGTACTAACATGAAGTATAGCCACCGTACTAACATGAAGTATAGCTACTAAACTCCGCATGAAGTATAGCCACCGTACTCCGCATGAAGTATAGCCACCGTACTCCGCATGAAGTATAGCAACCGTACTCCGCATGAAGTATAGCCACCGTACTCCGCATGAAGTATAGCTATCGTACTCCGCAAGAAGTATAGCTACCGTACTCCGCAAGAAGTATAGCTACCGTACTCCGCAAGAAGTATAGCTACCGTACTCCGCAAGAAGTATAGCAACCCTACTCCGCATGAAGTATAACCACCGTACTAACATGAAGTGTAACCACCGTACTAACATGAAGTATAACCACCGTACTAACATAAAGTATAACCACCGTACTAACATGAAGTGTAACCACCGTACTAACATGAAGTATAACCACCGTACTAACATGAAGTATAACCACCGTACTAACATGAAGTATAACCACCGTACTAACATGAAGTGTAACCACCGTACTAACATGAAGTGTAACCACCGTACTAACATGAATTATAACCACCGTACTAACATGAAGTGTAACCAAAGTACTAACATGAAGTGTAACCACCGTACTAACATGAAGTATAACCACCGTACTAACATGAAGTATAACCACCGTACTAACATGAAGTGTAACCACCGTACTAACATGAAGTATAACCACCGTACTAACATGAAGTATAACCACCGTACTAACATGAAGTATAACCACCGTACTAACATGAAGTATAACCACCGTACTAACATGAAGTGTAACCATCGTACTAACATGAAGTATAACCACCGTACTAACATGAATTATAACCACCGTACTAACATGAAGTATAACCACCGTACTAACATGAATTATAACCACCGTACTAACATGAAGTATAACCACCGTACTAACATGAAGTATAACCACCGTACTAACATGAATTATAACCACCGTACTAACATGAAGTGTAACCAAAGTACTAACATGAAGTATAACCACCGTACTAACATGAAGTATAACCACCGTACTAACATGAAGTATAACCACCGTACTAACATGAAGTATAACCACCGTACTAACATGAAGTGTAGCCACCGTACTAACATGAAGTATAACCACCGTACTGCGCATGGGGACCTGACTAATACGCTAGCCTTTTCCCGAAGTCCTCTGAATTTCTTGTATTACCCAAAATGTTAAACATTTTTCTCGAAATATCAAAACCGGCTCGACAGGTGCTCGATAAACAATTTTCGTGTCACTTTTACTGATGATAATTGGTTTCGTAATATCATTGTCACCTTTACTGAAGATAATTGGTTTCGTAATATCATTGTCACTTTTACTGAAGATAATTGGTTTCGTAATATCACTGTCACTTTTACTGAAGATAATTGGTTTCGTAATATCAATGTCACTTTTACTGAAGATAATTGTTTTCGTAATATCATTGTCACTTTTACTGAAGATAATTGGTTTCGTAATATCATTGCCACTTTTACTGAAGATATTTGGTTTCGTAATATCATTGTCACTTTTACTGAAGGTAATTGGTTTCGTAATATCATTGTCACTTTTACTGAAAATAATTTGTTTCGTAATATCATTGTCACTTTTACTGAAAATAATTTGTTTCGTAATATCATTGTCACTTTTACTGAAAATAATTTGTTTCGTAATATCATTGTCACTTTTACTGAAGATAATTGGTTTCGTAATATCATTGTCACTTTTACTGAAGATATTTGGTTTCGTAATATCACTGTCACTTTTACTGAAGGTAATTGGTTTCGTAATATCATTGTCACTTTTACTGAAGGTAATTGGTTTCGTAATATCATTGTCACTTTTACTGAAGGTAATTGGTTTCGTAATATCACTGTCTCTTTTACTGAAAATAATTTGTTTCGTAATATCATTGTCACTTTTACTGAAGATAATTTGTTTCGTAATATCATTGTCACTTTTACTGAAGATATTTGGTTTCGTAATATCAATGTCACTTTTACTGAAGGTAATTGGTTTCGTAATATCATTGTCACTTTTACTGAAGGTAATTGGTTTCGTAATATCATTGTCACTTTTACTGAAGGTAATTGGTTTCGTAATATCATTGTCACTTTTACTGAAGGTAATTGGTTTCGTAATATCATTGTCACTTTTACTGAAGGTAATTGGTTTCGTAATATCGCTTCTTGGCATCTCCATTTTGTTGCATTTCAATCTCTTTGTATCTCTCTTTTAGCCATGCTTCTTTTGCTTCATTGCATTTTACTACAATTTCTTTATTTAATCTCGTATACTCATCTTTATTTTCTTTATTTCTTCTTCTTGTATCCATTATCTGTAAAATGTCATCAGTCATACATTTCTTTCTTGAATTTGTCCTCACTGGTGGTATGAACTCTTTTGATGTTTGTTGCATTGATTCTTATAGCATTTTTCACTGTTCATCAATGCTTTGTATCTTCTCTATTGCATTGTACCGGTTCTGAATTGTGATTTTATATTTGTCTTGCAACTTCTTGTCTGATTTGATTAAATCTAAATTGAACTTGATGTTAACTGATGCTCGTTTTCTTGTTTTTAATTTTACTCTAAGCTTTCCCACAACTGGTACATGATCACTATTGCAATATGTCCCTGGTCTAGTTTTCACACACACCAGACTGTTTCTAAATCTATTTTTATCATTATATAATCAATTTGATTACGTGCTATGTCCCCTGGACTTTTCCATGTCCACAGAAGTCTTGGATGTTACTTAAACCAGGTGTTTTCTATCATCATGTTGTGTGTTCTTGCCCAGTCAACAAGTTTGTCATCTCTTTCATTGATATCGCCTAAGCTATAATTACCAACTTCCTCAACTCTTTCCTTTCCTACTTTTGTGTTGAGATCCCCTAGAACTATGGTGTTTTCATGTGGTTTGTATTCACGAATTGTTTTATTTAACTTATAATATGTATCAAGTGTTTTCTTTCCTCTAGACTGTCTGCTGTTGGTGCATAAACTTGTATAAGATTTATGTCTATTGGCTTTCCATTCAATTTCACTAAAAAGTCTCTGTCAGATATTGGGTAAATGCCTTTCACTGTTGTTGCTCTTTCTGCATCCAAGATGATACCTACTCCTCTTTGGTGTTCAGTACCTCCTTAATAAATTATCATATTTTTATCAGAATATATCTCCCCTAATCTAGTGTATCTCTTTCGCAAAGTCCAAGTAAATGTAAACCCATTCTTTTCATTTCCTGCTTGATGTTTTCCAGTTTACCCTTCTGCATGAGTGTTCTCACTTTCCAAGTACCTATCTTTAGAGTCTGTTTCATCTTTATTTTGCTTACAGTACCTTCATGACGATCGGCTATCACCTGTAGCACATGATGTCCCCTACCGAAGGAGGGTTTTCCATTAGAATCCCCCTTAACGTTGTTGTCATGATTTCTTTTATTGTAGCAATTCATGATTGTACAAAGAAGTTACGACGGTGATTTTTTGTTGCCTTTTGTAGGTTTGTTTACGGTTAGCTCCGCTAGCATTTGACTAAATAGTCTCCCCCACAAGTCAATGGGGTTGTTTAATTTCAGGGTACCCTTCCTTAGCCTTTTACTCTCCCGAGCATACCTGCAAGGCAGCAGAGCAGCCACAGGTTGTACTGTTTACTGCATACAGTAGCAGGTAAATTAACCGACCTGACATGGAAAATATATAATATCATCATCATCGAGTGCCTTCTACGCAACGAAGGTTTGCTACTATGGATCGCCATTCTACTCTGTTTCTTGCTTTGATGGTGTAGGCTGTCATAGATTGACTTGTCCATCTTTTGATGTTACTCGTCCATGTTATCTTGGTCTGCCTCTGCCTCTTTTACCTTGTATTTTCCCTTTCAATATTACTTTTAGTAGGCTGTTGTGTCTTTTAACATGCCCCAACAATTTCATTTGTCTTGTTCTAATTGTGTTTAGTAGTTCTCTTTTCATTTTTAATTGTTTTAAAACTGCATCGTTTGTTATCTTTTCTTTCCATCCAATTCTACCTATTCTTCTATAAATCCACATTTCAAAGGCTTCAATTTTCTGTTCTGTTTTCTTGTCTAATGTCCATGTTTCTGCACCATACAGGAATATTGAGAAGATGTAACATTTTGCCCTTCTTAGTTTCAGCCCTGCTGATATTTGTTTTGTTGTATAATATAAGTATATAAAATAGATATATAACATAATTGTACAACATACATATATAACATAAATATATCACAGAAATATATAACATAATATATAACGTAAATATATAACATAAATCATCATCATCAAGTACCGGGCCTACTGGCGTAGGTGATCATGTTTCTCCACAACTTTCGATCTCGGCAGCTATTTATCATTTCTGTTGTTGACTTTCTGCCAAGCCATTCTCTTAAGCTGTCTGTTATTTTCTCTCTTTGCTTCCCTCTATCTCTTCGTCCCTCAATTTTTCCAGTTGTTACAATATATTCCAGTTGTTCTCTTCTCATTACATGGCCAAAAAATGATGATTGTTTCTTCTTAATATTGGAAATTAGTTCTCTTTTACTTTGACCTCTCTCAGAACATTTTCATTACTCTTCTTAGCTGCCTATCGTACTCTCAACATTCTTCGGTAAAAC